>BGPR01005052.1:64373-100340 GCA_013235015.1 Araneus ventricosus
GACTTTTTTTTCTCGTAGAAGAAACTATTCTTTCTGGTTTATAAATATTTAATAAAACGTCATCTCAGTACAAGTATTTTCGATTACTCTAGAATGAAGTCCTTTATAAAATGTATTATAGGTATTATTGACGTATTTATTCAAATATTCTCGACAGACATCGAAAATAACACTGGAAATTCGTTCTTTGATATTAGCTTAAAAATATTTAAGAATATTCTATTATAAAAAATACAGTTTCATCTTATATTATGAAATATTTAATGACAAATATTTAGTCTGCAAAACACAAATGACTTTTCAGAAGAGACATCAGTTTTATAAGCCAAACTTTTTAAATGTGTTTATGCGAAGATGAAAGGTTTTTTTTTAAAAAAAATGTTACATTATTGAAAATTATGTTCTATAGGATTACTCTAATAAAATATTAAGTTAATTTTTCACGGAAGGAATTTGCTTCTCTTATTCTTTAAACTGAACTACTCTTTATATCAAATGTAGGTTAGTGTCTTGAATAAGTAACTTAATATTTGTCGACCATTCAGAATAATAAACAGTTAGCAAATTAGAGTCTGACATAAAGAATTTCTATGCTTAGATTTTTTAAAAAATTACATATGTATTAATCTGTTACTCATTATTCCATATTTAACTTCTAATAATCCCGCACTTGCATTTTTTATTGGACATATCTTTCTGACATTTATCAAAAGAAAAATGGGCCTTTGGAAAGATTTTTAAACTTTTGCATGAAAAAAAACCAAACGCTAAAAAATAATTTAGCATCGTAATTGAGGAGATTTTTTCAAAGAAGCGAAACTATTATTGTTTATATAATATTACATTTTCTTTTGCTGAAGAAGATCGGCATTTTTTTCTCAAGTCCAAAACGCTTTTTGTTGTTTACTTAAAACAAAGTGTGCCGTTTTCATAAGCAAACCTCAGACCCATAATTGTTTAACAAAGCACAGCTTGATAACATCCATAGAATTGCATTAATTGGAGAACAAATTGTATTCATATTTTATGAATTGACAAAACCATTCTAGGCCTTCTTTCTATTATAATAAATCATTTAAGCGAATCTGCGTATAAATATGATAACAAGATTAATAAGAAACATCTAGGAGGATATTTTCTTATAAAAACGCAATAAGAATGAAAGTCCTGGTTGGAGTAAATAATTAGCGCAAGAAAACCATCTATTCAAGCACTCAATTAAATGATGTTTTTTTCTATTTGTCTTTGTTATAGAAAAAACACAAAGAAAGGAGTTGAGAAAAATACAAAAATCGGATCCATCCATCCAAAAACCTTTTGCTGAAAAATAGGGAAGATTTTCCTTCATTATTGGGATATGCAGCATTTTCTAAGATAACCTTTCCATTCTCTTCAGATGTGCACAATAATGAAAATATAAATGAACTAAGGTCCATCTAATTTGAATTAACTAAAAAAAAATCTAGTATTAGATTATGAAAGATTAAACCATATTACGCAATATATTGAGATTTAAACTATAAATTAAAACGGACTTTCTTAAATGCATTTAGATAGAATATAAATACCTATCGACAGGAACTACAGATTTTCTACCGAGGATTTTGTTCAATTAGTAGCAGTACAGTACATTCATTGGTGATATATATATATATATATATATATATATATAGATATATAAGTGTTATATAAACAGAAGTAAAGAAGGAACATTATACTATGAATAAGAGAATATGTGTGTGTTGTTCGATGCACACTAACTGCGAAGCACGCACCCATAATCACGCACACACGCACACACACACGCACACACACACGCACGCACACACTCACACAAACTTATCATTATTATTAGTAGAGATTACTGAAAGAGCATATTTTTGTTTCAATCATTGTATTTTATTATTACTATAAACTAGACATACTAAATTCGCTTGTAACCATCCCTCAAGACGAAGTTTTCCTTTATTGATAAGAGAAATCTAATGTGAATTTAAGTTAGTTACTTCCTTTTTTTATTCTTTCTTTGTTGTACAACACCGCTCTTATGAAAATCTCCCATACAGTCCATCGCGTTTTATTTAATAGTTATGGCCCGATACAAACAAGGCTAAATGATTATTAAAATGCTTTATTTATTCTTTAATCTTTAATATTTTTTTAAATGCATACATATTTTTGAACAGAGGGAGTGTTATTTTCTAAATTAAGCAGTTTTACTTGAAAGATTACACACGAAAATGCAATAACAGTTTTGTTTTCTTTTAGACTACTAATTCACAGATAAGTTCTGCAATACATATTACCAATATTTCTGAAGAAATAATTCCATAGAGATCTGCAGACACTTGTTTTCAAAATTTGTCATTATCGGTCAGCGTGATATGATGTCAACAATGACAAACGAATGTATTCGTAAGACATGATTAAAATTGGATTACCTAGAAATTATTTAGAAATATAGAAAAAGTATACAAGTATTTTATGAGGATAAAAGAGATTGTGAAACGTTGTCATATAATTGTTACTATAATTCTACTGGCGTCACACATTGAAACTATCAATGGAATTCAAGTTATTCTTAGGATTGAAAATTCTTGATTACGCACTAAGATAATATTTACTAATTATTTTAAAAGGCAAATATGTATATTTGAAAAAAAGATATACTTTATGCTTGTGATATCATGTTTCTATTCATTAATTTTTCATCTGTTTAATTAAATTAATATTTTTTTTTCTCCTGGGAAAATCCGAAATGTAAATGCAGATTGAAAACCTGAATTATTATTGCCTTTTCTTAAACAAGTATGTTTTTTGGAGCTATAATTTGTTGTATCTCTTTCGATTTCATGCTGTGTTTATTTTCAGTGCTGATGTTAGCTGCTTCCCTTTTTAAGCTTAAGAAATAAAGATGAAAAGAAAGAAAGGGATGAGATGTTTATCTACTATACACTCTTATGAATTTTTAATAAGTCTGTAAAAACATATTGCGATTCATTGGCGATAAATATTCATCAACCGGCTTTGAATGTAACCATCGTTTCTGACACGCTATCTATTTGTGAATGAATAATAAACATGTTTGAATTGAAATATTAGCTAAACATACGTAAATAGATTTTTTAAAACAAGAAAAGCCATTTGCATTCTTTTGACACTAAAATATTTTTGCTTCCTTTTATTTTATATTTATTCAGGACATAAAATAATCGCCATCGTAAAAATTCCTATAGGAAAACATGAATTTCAAGAGTGTAAACCTACCTTAAGCATTTAAACCCGAATGCAATATCATAAATCTCAGTCAACATTTGGTATGTTTAATATTAATATGCAAAAACTAATAATAAGTATTTCAAAAATAGAAATAAATAGGTATTACTGAACAAATAGAGAAATCTCAGTACATTCAAGCTAAAGTTCCTCTGACTCAATTAAAATAATTTCCGAATATATCTGCAATTTGTTAAAACATAAGACTACAGGAGCTACCTTTTAGTGCTGGAAAGTGATGAAAAGTACACTTAAAATTTTTATTTCCGTTAGTTGTATTAAATCTTGCTTACTGTTAATTTATCTATTTCCAGTTTCAGGTAAAGATATTAAGACATTTTAATTAATAATTTGTTTTCATTTTTAAACAATTTTTTCATTATCAGATATTTATTTTTGATTCTATCTTTTATAGGACATTAGATTACGTTAGTTTCCATTAAAAGTTCTTTTTTAGTGTTCAAATTTAGACTTTTATTAAAATTTAAAATCACTCACATGTTGTTACTAAGAAAAAATAAATAAAATATGAGTCATTGCTAGAACAAAAGTGAAACTAAATCACATAAAATTTAAAATAAAAAATGGCAAAAAGTACAACCGAAAACAACAAAACAAAGAGAAGCATAATCGAGTTAAAATTTGTACAAAGAACAATCGTCCTAAAAGGATGCGAATGCCTACATTGTTAATATTTTTAAACAATAGACTAAGAGATTCAGATGTGATCATTTGTGATTTCTGAGAGGTGTTCAAATTTTTAAGCAGAGGCTGTGGTTATAATCATTCTTTTTCTTCCCGACTGGGAGAAGTACTTTTCAGTGGAGTCCCGCATTCATTTTCAATTGCTCCATGGGAGCCCTACGTTATGACATCACTAGGATGATTAAACGTATCGCCATCGCTAGTTGTTTACTACTTGACAAGAAACATAGTTTCTCCATTAGATTAGGAAGAAGCAGGAAAAGACGACGTCTTCGTTCAAACAATAAGATAATTTTTGGTGTCACTTTGCGGACTTGAAGTTTTGTCTTTACAGTTTAGCACCGTTTGTACGTCTTTCTAGGGGCTGATGAAAACGACATGTAAATGAAAAGAACCAAAGCCGAAATTGTAATAAACCACTTTGATTATCACAAATTTAAAGCTACTCTAATGCAAATTCATTTAAACGAATTAATTTTAAAGCTTTTTTAGGTAGTCCTAGTATAACACTACATAGTGTGGAAATCAATAAATTTTAAAATTTAACATTCATCAGTAAACATTTAAAAGTGAGAAATTATTATTGCATATCTTGAGCACTAATTATACATCTCTTTTACGATTTATGTGCATGCAGGTGGATGTTTAATTAAGAAATATCTTTAACCGCCGTCTAACGTGCTGATTGTCTGTGAGTAATTAAAAACATCAGTATAAATCGAATTAAGTTCATGGAATATTTCTTCTCTATTCTTTTGACAAAAGAAATAATTTCCAAGTTTTTCAATGGAGTCCATCGCGTCTTTATAGAAAGGTGCAATAACTTCTTCATCATCGCTTAAATTAGCGCCAGACAATTTGTCTTCTATAAATTCATTAATTGTGAATCATGATATCTTCCGCGCATGATATATTTATCACAGTTCTCATACTAGAAAGGAGGAAATTTCCACATGTTAGAACGGGGGAAAACGACGTATAACCGAAGCTTTGCGTCGTATGAACGAAGCACTTTATCATTACAATGCATACGAATGAATCGGGACTGTGATGAAACGACGTATAAATGAGAAACGTATAAACGCTGCTTTACTGTAAAGTGATGTAAGTTTGGACTCATTAGATTTGTCATTTGCTGCAGATATTGAATTATAATTTTAAACCTACCATAAATCGGAAATCGAAATCTGAAAGGAGAAGTTGTCCGAAATTTGGTCTTCTCATAAACGTTGTCGAATGTTTGTCGTAATAATTTATCACACCTCAAATCATGTGTTCATAATTCAATTCAATAGCACAGGTACTATGAATTAAAATATATACTAAATTTCGTAAATTATTAAAAATACAGGAATGTCGTGGCTACAGGAGGTACAATTCATATCTGCACACTCACAATCATCCTTATTTGCGATGCTTTCTGTCTGCTGTTCTGAACTATTCCTCAAATGGGAGTGTCTAGTAGTAAATAAGTAAGTATATTAAATTCCCTTAGGGATTCCTCGGCTAAACAAAAAATTGCTATCAGAACCATCGGCTTATCTTGCTCTGTAGCGCATATGGTCTCTCCGTCCTTTTGCCCGAAGCTTTTCATTACTCTTAAAACGCTGCACATTATTCCCTCTCTTTTTGATGACGAAGGATTCTAGCAAGATAAACAGGGGGAAAATAACGCAGAGGAAAACAATTCGAAGCTAATCCTATCAAGTAAGAAACAAAGAAATAGTACACTGTAAAAAAAAATCCCGTAAAATTTACGGTTTTAAACTGTCAGCTGGGTTGGTTGTGCGAAACCGTAAAAGTTACGAAGTAAATCCAACAACGGAATCCAACAACGGAAGCACAACGGTTTTTTACCATACAGGAACAAGTTTTTCCCGTAAAAGTTACGAAGTAAATCTGTAGTCACAACGGTTTTTTACCGTATGAAATTAAGTTTTCTCCGTAAAAATTAAGTCATCGAAGTAAGTGACGTCATCGACTGAGTTGAGTTGTTTTTCTCCTTCTGTTCGAGTTGAGTTGAAATGTGCTGATGTGTATTATCAATTAGGAGTATTAATTAATCAAGGCTTAATTAGTAATTTCAATTAGTTTAATTAATATAATTTTTAATTGAACTTACTTGGACGATTTCGATGCAAGATGGTGACAAAACTTCTAACTCCTCCGAGCCGGGGATCGAAACCGCGTTCATAGAAATACAAGGCAGTTGCTCTAAGCACTAGACCACCGGAGACTTCATAAAATGAAGTAAAAATAATCTATTTGAGTTTTAATGTCACTATAGCTCTAGTGGCGCCACCTAGTAGTGTAAAAATCAACTATTGCCAGAACACGTGTTTTAAGGTTACGGAGACGGAACCCTATTGAAAACATGAAATGAATGCAATAAAATTACATTTAAGATAAGGGAAAGTTATCGTACTTTCTGTATGATAACTTTCCCTTTTCTTAAATGTACGTACCCTTTTCTTAAATGTACGGTACGTATGACGAAAAATAGAATTTGCACTGACGGTTTTAAACCGTTTATGGCTGGAGCGAAAAACGGTGAAAAACCGTTTTGTCAACAAAACAGCTTTAAATCGTCAAATATACGGAAAAAGTCCGAGAAAAAAACGGATATTTTTTACAGTGTAGTTTATTTCAGACTGGCTGAGAAAAAGAACTTTCTAGTGCTTTGCGGCAGCAAATATTTCTGAAAAAATACGAAATTGAGTTTATTGGTGCGTTACAGGTGTAAATTGATTCCAGAGTTACTTTAATTATTAATTTCATTTATAGCGTAGTAATTATCTCATTATTTTATTGTAAGAAACATTTCCTTTGGCATAAATCCGTGAAAGGCTATTATGGATTGATATTTTACTCTTGTTCGATATCAGGTTTAGGGAATTTAGATGAAAGAATAGAGTTGTGAGAGTAAAGCTTCTCATTCAAAGAAAATGCTATACATCTATGCCTAAATTACCTAATAAATTTCTGCTAAAGTCTTGGAAATATAGTTTTAAAAAATAAAAGAAATCCATGGAAAATGAAAACAAGCGGCATGTTTTTACTTTATCAGGTATATGGATCTTCGTTAAATGTCATAGTTGTAATCAGAAACTGGACTTTCTATTATTTTGTTCGTGAATTTCCAGTTTGTCTTATGGAACCAAATCCTCAAATTACTAGAAACTGTTTTATTTTGATATGAACACAGATTCACCAAATTCCATTTTTCGTGAAGCAATTTAATTTCTATTTTCTTTAGCTCTAAATTTTTTGTACAGTGTATACAATATTTTATACAATACATACAATCGATTATAATTATTATGTTTATTACAAGTTTTTGCTTAGGCTAAATGAAAAGCTTATCAAACTCAACAATTCGGTGATGCAAAGCTATATTTGCATTTCCTTGCTAAATGTCCAGGAATTCAGGAGAGAATTGATGTTTGTTTTACCGTAAGGCTCCTTAGAATCGAGAAAAATTTGGGAATTAAAAAAATAAAAATGTAAACGGGCGCAACTCATCTACCAGATCAACGTGCCCCTCACGTAGATCCAAAGAGCACTAGAGAAAATACCACGATACCCTACTGCGAGTGGTATGTAGCCAGGAAGCAACGAGAGGTCCCACCCCTTTCTCGGTAAAACCCGCACTTAAGGCACAAAAAGATATGGTTGCTTCATCTCACAGATTAGATGCCCCGACGGCAGGTTACATTTTTTAAATGATCCCTAAAGAATGACTTAATTTCTTGTAATAATTTTTATCTGATAGCTTTTAAGTTTATGAAAATTTAAGAGATGAACGATTTAAGAGACACTTCTGAAGAGTATAATGCTGTGAATCTCTATAAAATTTAAAAGCAATCTGCATAATTTTCTAAAAATCAAAATATTTTATCTGATACAAAAGTTAGTTTAAAAATTAGCTGTACATATTTTTTGTGGAATAATTCAACCTTCCGATCAATAGCTTGGTTGTCCGACCGAAGCCGGACAAAACTACAAGCAGCTCAAACCCACCCCAATTTCAAGTCAAACATTAATAAGTTTTTTAAGGACGAGTAAATCTTTTATGAACAGTTCAATTGCTGAGTTCTGGTGTTTAATTAAGCCACAACTTGCGAAGTCAAATTTTTTCGAAATCTGAAATCTATAATAAACTTTAATTCGAAATCAAAGCAGTTGCAAACAAAAAATGCTTTGATAAATTATTAAACAAGTTTCAAGGAAATCGGAGCGCGGGTTTGTATCGCGTTGACAGTCTGATAAAGTGCGTTTAACTGTAACTACGACACTTGTCATTTCAACAATTCAAAATATGACAGGCTTTTAGTGAACGCATTTCATGTCAAGTTATTCCAATTCCATTGAAAGCATTGCCATTCTGGTGTTAATGGAAAGTTTCGGGCAGTCCTGACTTGTTAACGGACTTCAGTAAGTAACTATTTTTCATATCTATATAATTAAATAATTCCGAATCATTTAAAAAAGGAAGCTGGGAAAATATTTTAACAAGTTTCTAACAACCGAGTCAAGAACCGACGCTTATTTTTAAATTGCATTATGAATTGTTTATTAATATATAAAACTTTAAACTAATTTTTGTTTTCGGCTTTATTTAATAAAATAATGCCATAGGTAATGTTTTATAAGAAGTTTTGGTTTACAGTTTTTCTGGAAAATGTATAATAATTTGGGTAGTATTTTGGCCTTTATAATAGAAAATTAGAAGAGGTCAAATGCTTTATTTTCTGTGAGCAAAATGTCGATTTCTAAGCAACTCAATAATGTTAAATTAAGAAATTTAAGTTTTTATGATGTGGATTCGATTTAGAGAAAAGGACAAAACAAAGGCTTTTGCTTTTCTTCAAAACATATCCCTATAGATGGTACATTTCAATTGTAGGAAGATGTGAAAAACAAATACCATTATTCTGGATTAGTTCCCAATTTAAAGAAAATGTGCCGTTAATCTGTGTTGACACTGAAACAATTTCTGGTCGCAAGACAATAACGAAATTTCGCTATCAGTCGGCAATCTGATATTAAGGACACACGCATGAGCAGACCTTTGGAAAAATGGACAATGGCATTGTGGATTGGGCAACGACATGCTGTTGCCCCTTCTTTTACACTCTCTGTTCATGTGTGTGCATTTGATGTCGAAATGCCGTTTGCTGAAGATATAGCGTTGTCCCATTGAGGCCAACTATTGTCTCAGTGTAAACCCACTTTTATTCCACAATTTTTTAATGATCTTGTTAGACGAAGCATGGTAAAAAATTAACTTTTCTTCCTAGAAGTTGAATTTGTAGAAGAAATTACTTTTCTCCCCACTCTTTTCTAAAACTATTATCTTTTGTCAACAATGCCTTTCATGAATGTAAGCAAAACTCAATATCGGTACCTCTGCTTGAAACTGATGCACGCTTTCTTTGCATTTTATAAAGTTGTATGGCCACTGCTTTGAGAAACTGAGATTTTTTCTTTTGTCTTACCTTTTGGAGAAGATCTTTTGTAAACATGTTTGTACAACCACTAATTTTTGGAGAAATTATTTATTAACATGACTCTCAATGTTACCTATAACCGACATTGTATCAAGAAATGCATACGTATTTAACAGACTACTTTTACAGACTTGGATATAGAAATTTCATTTTGTAATTTAAGATGCTTTCCTTAGTTATTCTCTAAAGAAAAAAATTCCAAGTATTGGTAAGGGAAATGCCCAAACATGTTAACTCCAAACCACCGAGAGCTAACTGATTATCGGAAAAGGAGGCGATTCAAACCAGTTATTTCAGAAAAATTTGAACATACTTGCAGTGAAACAAAAATGTTGTGAACTTATGTTTCAAAATATGAATGTTTAAGAAATGTTCTTTATTTTATAAAATTTGTATAACTTTATTTAGATTTCATATTACTACATATTAAAATATAAATTATACAAGGTGCCCACAAAGTCCCACACACCTCCACTTAAGGTATCCGACTGTGTTCGGAGACATTTTTTTGAAAAATAACTTATATACATTTTTTAATATTATTTTTCAACTGCATATGTTTTAAAACTATGAAACTATTGCAAAATTAGGCTTTCAAAATAATATTTTTAAAAAAAAAACTGAGAAATTTGAAGAAAAATGACTAAAATATTTGCCTTACGCTAACAACCATAGACAAAATCATATTCTAAATATACATAAATCCTTGTAGGAGTACATTTTTATGACAGTTATCTGTGTTATGCTCTAAAATATTTCTTGTACTTCAAAATAGTTTTGAGATATAGCTGAACATAGTTACCAAACTGGTAATTTTTCATAAAAAATGCTTTTCGGTTATATTTAAGCACTTAAAAATAATACTTGATTTTAAAATCGACCTTAGTTTTTAGAGGAAAACATCAAGTATATTACAGGAAACAATCTCAGAAAATTTCATATCAATACTTGAATAACTTTTTGCGAAATCATTGTTACGGTCGACAATTTTCCTCAAAAATATCATTTCTCAGAAAACTCATTTAAAGTTTTCACGCAACATAAAATAATGCTTACAGTTCGGTAATAAAACAGCTGTAACTCCAATTATAATTCACGCAGAGTAAAGAGTCAGACAGTTTTAGAAAGCTGATTAAACAGTGTGCAAAATTAAGTCATAATTTTTTTTTGATAACTTCATCAAAAACGACGATTTTAAACTAGTCGGATACCTTAACTTCAGAATGACAGCTGCTGTAGTCAAAAAAGTGGTGTCTAGATATGGTGAAGTGGCTATGAGCTGCATGCCGAGACTGCTTAGAACGCTAACTCGCGACAAACTACAGAAATAGCGTTCCTATCTCAAAAACGGCACGATGTAGGGCAGAAAAGTCAATTACAATTATCGATATAGACATATTGGGGCCATTAATGCTAAGAATAAAACGCTTAAAACTGTCATTTATTTTTCGGCGATTCCCATCACTGTTACGTGACTAATCGTGTTCGAAAAAACTAGTTATCACAAAGTACCTTTATTTTCCGTGTTCAAACTGCTGTCCGTGAGCTACAATACACATATGGACCCTTGCTTGAATTTCACCTTGCACACCTTTTACCACATCAGATGACACGCTAGCACAGGCACCAGTAATACACTGTTGAAGTCCTGTAGGGTTGGTGGAAAGGTCGCATTCACCTGCTGTTTCAGGTATCCCCACAGGAAAAAGTCCATCAGGATCATTTTTGTCCGAAAAATAACATGTTCTCTTTTTGTCCACGTTTCGTGATGCCACATTTTCGGAAATCGGTAATAAACAAATGCATGCTATAACCCTCTCACATCGAGCGAGGCGGTCCAGGGCAGTCAGAAATTTCACCTTAACATCGACGAAAGCCAGTCTGAGGCGGTTGGCTTCTTTTGAGGGGAGGTGAGGTTCTGAGATCGCTTCGTAGAGGGTCCAAATATCCTTGCAGCTCATTTCCGTGCAGTTACATCAGGGGATGGGAGGTGGGGTAAACGACCACCCAGATCGGGAGAGTCCAATTCATGAAGCATCATACCAAAAAGTCCCTGTGTTAAAGGGGCGAGGAGAAAAAAGTCGCATCGGGATTAAAGAATTAAGTGATCTGTTCTTAGCATTAATGTCCTCAAGATGTGTTTTTGTACTATATCGATAATGCCCCACAACTTTGTAATTAACTTTTAGATCTATATCGTGTTGTTTCCGATTTAGAAACGTTAATTTCGCAGTTTACAGTCAGGTGGTGCTGTAATTGGTCTCATCCCGTAACGCTACTATACCTAGGCCAGTCTTTCATGATTATAGCGACCATCGTTCTAAAGTTAAGTGGGGGTGTAAGGGACTTAAGTGGGCACCCTATATAGTAAAAGAAACCTCTATTTAGTTATACGTGAATTTTGTTTGATATTAAGATTGGAACATAGCATGGAAGCTTACATCGAAAGTTTAATTGCTTTGATTTTTATTAAACTCCTGGCCACTATTTCAGCATATAAGAATTAAGATTTTGTTTGAGCATTGCTATTTAATTTGTTTCATAACGCAGTCATTGTCAAGAAAGGTTTCGTTTATGCGAATACTTATACTGCCTCCTACTTTAGCTCGTTTATTTAGTCTACTTTAAATTTTCAAGCGAGCAATAGATTTATACATGGTTTTTGTTCATTCTTAATTGAGTTATTGATATTTAGTTCATCATTCTTTTAATAACATTGCCTATAAATTTCCTTGGTTATTTCTTCAAGTTCACAAAATAATTTATTTTCATAATGGATTAAGAGATGCTGTTTCAAAAATTTATAGCTGCAGAAGTCATAAAAGCCATATGATGAATCACGAAAATTTAATTTTTTGCAGGAAAGAATTCAAATGCAGATCGTACCGATTCGTAATATGAAACAAAAGATAGCGGACAAAAACATGTCAAAGTTCATTTTTCAAGTATGATTATTTTCTTAAAAGGTATGTGTTTTATCTGAGTCATTGACTATGCCACATAAACTGAGAAAAACATCCTGAAAGTTCAAAAGAGTAAATGAAACGAACCATTTCAAATGGACCCATTTTTAAAGAGCAAAATATAGTAGCCGACAATGGCTGTCATAAAAAATATTTTAGATTATAGCATAATTTGCCTTGTCTTTTATAATAAAATTTTATTGTATTGAAATTGATAAGAATCATATGCAATTATCTCAGATATGAAAAGATTATTTTCTTTCTTATATGTATCCCAGAAGATAAATGCATCATTAGAAAGTCAGACATCGGAATCTTTCATGTGTTTCTCAAAAGTTCAAAAGAATAATAAAATAAAATATATTATTTTATTTCTCCTGAACATATCTTATATAAAAATGATTTTAAAACAAATTTAAATCCATTCGTTACTTTTTGTTAACAAATGTTAAATACATTTAGATTTCAATTCAATTTTGAATACAGTAGAACCTTGGAAATCCGAACTAATCGGGGCTGACCTCTGTTCTGACCCCGGGAATTCGGATTACCCGGGAAATTCGGTAAATACTCTTGATATACCAAATGCAGTAGAGTATATTGACTCAGAGTGCCTTGTGAATGCTTACGGAAAGAGCACGAGGTTATTCGAACTGTAAAGTGGAAAACAAGTTGAGGGTAAAAAGAAGATATCTGAGCTTTTCTACCAATTAAGGAGCTGTATTCTTAAAGACCAATTCGAATACTTCTTTTAAGTTAGGAATAAATATTAGCTTTATTTCTGATTCGTAATTGTTATTTTCCCTTCATTTTTCAGTTAAAAGTTTCATAAAATTTAAAAAAAAAAATGCTTGGATTATCCTATATTTTGGATTCCTGGGGTTCGGATTTCCTGGGTTCTATTGTATTGAGATAGCAATTGACTGGTCAAAGATAAAAACTTTGCTAGAAAAGTTGTAAAATTAATAAAAAAATGTGTGAAGATAGAAATTCAACATGCTATAATTATCTACACAGTATATGCTATACATTTAATTATCTATACAGTATGATATAACTTTTATATTGCAATTAGGGGAAAAATATGTTATGATAAGGAATAAACAGTTTAAATTTTATTTCAAAATGCATGCTTTTATATAAGAATTGCCATATTGTTTTGATTCTGTTCGAATTTTCAAATGCAAGTTGTTAAACAATTCATTTACAATGCTTGAACTTCAGTTGTTATTAAGCAAAGCAAAACATGAAAAGTTTTTAAGAAAAAAAGAAAATAATTTCTTTTTAATCTACTTCAATGCAACAAATATGCAGTTTTTGAATGTCCAGATATATGCTTGATTTTTCTGATATGTTCAGAAAACTGGCATGAAAAATAATATTGTGTATGTACCTTGCAATAACCTATTGTTTGACATAATTTCAAACTGAAAAATTACTTGAAACATAACTACACTTTAAAAATAAAGATCATGCCTTCTGAGAAAGATAGAATAAAATCCCATCTTTAAAAAAATGTATTTGAATAATAATAGTGGATTCAAAAAGATGTAATACGAGGGCCGTTTTCTTTTTAACCTCCGATCGAACCGCTAAACAAGCAGAAAACTGGTAGGAGTTGGGGAAGGAGGAGCAGTGGAAGACTATGCATGTCTCTAACCATAACCTCAACTACTGCCGACGCCCAGTTTGAGCTGAGCTGTCGGCACGCAAACATGGCTTGTGGAATTGATGCTCCCTCCAATTGCGAGTTCCGTAATGTTATTCCTTTTCTTGAAGCAGTAGGTTGGTTTGTGGAAAACGATAAATGTAGCTGTTTATTGTCAGACTTAACTTGACTGCGATGAGCCATTCTGACTTTTGGAGTTGTCCTCATTCATGACTTTTGGAGTTGTTCTTATTCATGACAATATCCGTCCTCATTGTGCTGCTATAATCCAGCAGTTTCTGGAGCAGTTTAAATAAGACGTATCTGACCAACCGGCGTATAGCCCCGACTTAGCGACGAGTGATTTTCATCTCTTCCCTGAATTGAAGAATTAGCTAGGAAGCCAAGGTTTTCAGAAAAGGGCCCATCTCACATCACTGGCTGAACGTTCTTCGAAGAGAAAATAGGAAACCTGGTCCACCGATATCACAAATGTCTAAATCTTCACGGCGTTTATGTCAAAACGTGACCATGTTTGAGCATAACTTTTGGTAATAAATTTATTTTGTTTTCTACTGTTCTCTTTTTTTGGTCCATCGGAGGTTGAAAAAAGTTCCTCGCAGCAATTTTAAATTTCAAAAGCGTAAGGAATGACATGGGATAAACTTTGCTGGACCGTTTTCATACATTTGAAAACAAAATTTTGATTTTTCGTTTATTTAGCTGCATTTCATGAGCGAACTCGCAAAACTAGACAAAAGCCAATGCAATTCTCTTGTGTAATTTAATGTTTTACCTTTTACGGTATAGTTCAGGATAGTATATACTTGTAATTGTGACATAATTATATTGCGAAAAATACATGCTACGCAAGGAACTAATTAAAATTCCATCCGAAAATTATTAATGGGATGACAAATTGTAAATTCTTACTTTATTGATTTTGGAATTATTTCCTATTTGACCTAGCATAAAAATAAGTAAATATCAAATATGGGGTATAAAAATATCCCAGGAAAATCTTTTGCAAGAAACACAATTTTTTATTACTTTCGATTATTTAGAGGCAATAAAATATACTACAAAAGTAAACTCATTAAAATTGGAAAAACTTATTGCAGCTGCTTTGTCTGATTTTGTATTTTATTCTCTACGGTACTGGATCTTTAAAATTGAAATAGATTCCATCCTAGAAGTATCACACCACATAATGGCGAAGAAAGGTGACGAAGATCAAACAAAATTACTTTCGGTTCTTTGAGCAGAACAAAATTGAATCGCGTAAGAAGCCTTGGAGAAATAATGAAAGCTGTTTCTAAAAGATCTGCGGCTGCTGCTATCAAACGGAGAAACAGAGAGGCATTGTTGAAAATGCTAATTCTGCTCCCCAAATCATACTTCGCGTATTGTTCGCGAACTATCAGACGAATGCATTTACATTTAGAAACACGTCTGCGATGTAGGAAACAAACTTTCTTAACTTTGCGCTCCAACTCTAAATGCCTTTTAAAATTGGATTTTAGTGCATTTCTTTGTATCTAAACTTTGATCACGCAAGCCGAACCGCTGTTGTGTTAATTTGTTATGCAACATCTGAACTTAACGAGGCTATTTTAAAGAGAATAAGGGTCTAAACTTAAAAAAAAAACTAAAATTTTTATGAATGGCAAAGCAAGACATGCAAGTATTACACTTTTATGCTTACATGAAGAGAGACTTTTTCAGACTTGAATAATTGATTGAGATTGAGATTTTTTTTGAGATTTAGAGACTTTCTTGATTGAATAATTTTAACTTTGATCAAAAGATTATAATATGGGAAAAGGATTACTTAATTCACATATCACTTTCTTTGAGATAAAATAATAATCTTCAAACTTTACCATTCGCTTTTCTTAGGAGTGACACGAACACAGTGGAAAGAAATTATGAAAAAATGCATAAAGATGATTATTTGGTCAAAAATAAGAAAAAAAAGGATTTTTTAATATAAAAATAAAATAACTATTATTAAAAAAATAGATAAGTACGAATTTGCAAATAAACCTATTTCGAAGTTAACTACTTATTACTTCAAAATTCATAAGAAGAGAGGAAAAGGAGAATAAAATTCAGCATGACTCGCGTTTGATGCTTGTGTGTATGTGTGAGTAAAACTGACGCGGGAAGTCCAAGTCCTAAAAGTTGGCGCAAACTGCATTAGGAAAAAACAGTTGTTTCTTCATTCCGCCATTCAACTGCATGTTAGTACAATCGAAATATTTTCCCTAAAAAGGCTCATGATTTAAAAATTGAGAGTGAAATTAAAATTGCTTTGTATCGTGTAATGCCGTAAACTGTCTCTAATGATCTAAATAACACTCAGCTGTTAATAATTCCAATTTTTCTACTTGTAGGCGTAAACAGTGTTTATATATAAAAATAGCCGCCTTCGGCGACCAGATTGTTCGCCGGGAATATGATTTCAATTGAATCTTGTATCATTTCATATTCATGGCTGCTTTAACAACGTAATTTTATACTTACTCTGATAGATATTTAACCCATGTTCTATTATCTATTACTGACTTTGTACCTGTTCCGCTCATTGTCTATATAAATGTCCCTAATGGAGTCAAATAACTGATCATGTCATGTAACCCCTAATTGCACGTTGTCGGCACTATCGTCACTTTCTTATTCTTCTTGTAATATATGCATTCGATTTCAACATCAAAATGGCGTAGCACATTTTATGGCCGGCGGCAAATTATACCAAAAAATATTTTTAAAACTTTATTAAAATTAGAAAAATATTGTATGGCAACTTTTTCGTTTAAAACAAACTTCATTAGAATGGAAATTGTTTGTTCTTTCTTGTGGTGCATCTATTTTTTTGATACGATTATTAGAAAAAATGTAATGGATAAGCGAGTACGAAAAATCGCCCAAAATACCACAAAATATTAAATAAAAAAATTTTCTAGACTGAATTTTAAAATTCGGTCTCGGAGGTCCATGGAGTCACCATTATTACGACCTATGTGTCAAATTGCAGGGCTGTAAGTGCAATATTTTAGTTTAAACATCGCACGCACACGGAAACCCACACATTGCCTTATATATATATATATATGTATATATATATATATATATATATATATGATATATATATTCATATATGTATATATATTTATATATATATGTATATATATATATATATATATATATATAAAGAGACGGGTATATATATATATATGTAGCCATATATATATATATATATATATATATATAGCTATATATATCTCTCTCTATATCTCCTCATATATATAAACATACTAGAAACATAAGACAAAAACTCAAAAACAATCAACACACAATGGCAAAAATGTAGACAAAAACCAAAATAAATTGAAAAATTCCATAGAGGGCCGCTCGTCAGGAAGAGAAGCTCGCTCATGATATTAATTTGTGCTTTTTTTCTGCTAACGACAAACGAAATCCGTTAAAATATGCCGCCATCCCTTCAAAAAGCACATGACAATTAAAATAGAAAATGGGAAAATTCTGGAATAATAGATAATTGAAGATGACATTGAAGATGATTTAAAAAGAATCGAAGCAAAAAATACGAATACAAAAGACCTAGAATAAAATAAAATAAAATAGTAGTATACACAAAAAAATAAAATAAAAGCGAAAAAGGCTTACCATGATCAGGAAAAGCTAACATGTCCGTGAGAACCACGAGGAGAATGGACGCCAAACCAGTTATTGCTGTTGCCAAACATTGGAAGAAAAAGAGAGGGAGAAAAAGGCTTTGCCAGTAGCTCCGGAATCACTACTTGAGATATCGTCGCACAAAGCTTTCCGGAATACCATTATTTAAAAGCAGATCATACAAAAGCTTTAATTGTCTCGATTTTGAATTTTCGTTCAACAAATAGATTTAATACGAGAAAATTGAGAGAGAATAGTGTTTCTATAAATCTTAATAGAAATATTAGAAGACCAATAGGAAAGTCGATTGACACAAAAATTAAAATCCATTCTTTTGTCAAAAAGATCGATACAAAATTTATTATCAACAAGTTTAATATCCAGATCTAAAAAATCCGCAACAAACTGATTAGTGTTTGTTTGTTTAAAAAGCAAGGCTGAAGGATAAATATTTTGTCACGTAATATTAAATGTTCCATAATTAAAAACAATAAGATCATCTACGAATCTGAAAGCCTGAGGATGAAGAAGTAAATAATTCTTTTCAAAGTAATGAAGGAAAAGATTAGCTGTAATAGAAGAAAAAGAAGATCCTTGAGGAATGCCATATATATATATATAGACATACAAAAAAATAAGGTTAATTGCTAATATTAAAAAAATAAAATTTATATGAAATGGCAAAGCTTCCTGCTTTAACCAGAAATAGACTGAATTGAAGACTTTTCATACAATGCAGTTTATAGAATTTGGTTATTGAGAAATATCTCCGAGTCGAACTATCATTTGATGATTTTGTCAGCTGGAGAAATCTTTCAAAATTTACAGCAAAATGGCAGTGGATATAAAACTTCAGGTTTTTATTTCGTTAAATCTGCTAAATTCTTATTTACCCTTTACGATGTTTATTTTGTACAGATTATTATTTTCTTGTTGAATTTTATGCAATTTTTAATATAAAATTCCAAATTAATTTACTTATCTTATTAATATGATCGCTCTATTCCCATAAAATTGTATCATATTCATCTTTCCTAAATTTCATCTCTGAGATCTATGCGTGAGGTTGATTTCACGCTTTCCACTTCAAAAAATATTCTTTAGTGTGGACCTTCATATAAATGAAAATTAAAAATAAAATGCGAGATTCAGGATACCACATATTTATTCTGATCTTACATTTAACGCACTAAGTCACAAAAAGGGAAAAAACATTTAGAAAGAAAAATGTAAATAGATACTACTATGTTCGCAGAATAAACTACTGCCTAAAAAAAATGGCGTTATAACAGTATGAAGATATCTAATGAAGGGATTTGAAATATCTGTTTGAAATGTTGATGCAACCTAAATTACATTCACAGCAAGTTTTGACAATAAATGTTTTTACATAAATAATTTTGACTTGTAAAGTAATTTTAAACCGCAAATTTTTCACAGATGATTAAAAATTTCTTTATTTGCATATCGCCAAGCAAACTAAATACAAATAAAAAATGCATCACATACAACGACTTGTTTATGATTTTTATTTACTCTACAATGTGATTTTGACCTAATACTTAGGGCTATTGTCCATTGACTTCAAAAGAAAATATCAATTAATTTTCTTAATAAATTTAAAAAACCTTGAGATTAATCAGAATTTCTTGCAAAGGAATTATGATGTTAAAATCAATTTAATGTAAGATATTTAGTTTTTCTCGGGCTTTTCAATTTCTTATGTTTGAATTGTGAATCGAGGAATAAAGTCAAATATGTATCTGGAAAATAGAAATTAAAAATAGTTGGGATGATAACAGGAAGTTATGTGTTTTTACTTAGAATGTTCATAGTTTATTGAATTTTATTATAAAATGTAATTCCGTACATGAAAAATATCTCCCTTAACAAAAGGGCGAGGATATTGTTTGCACATTATATTAAACATTTACATCATTATCATCTGTTTCAAGAACGTGTCAGCAAAACAATTGATGAATTTGTGTGTAAATAAAATGCTTTCAAATTTTTAATGTCTTCTGAGTAAAATATTTTTTAGCGTTTGCTAAGGATCAGAAATAGGCCGTGAATAACATAATGCCCATTTCATTTATTTTCCGATTTTTCCAAATCTAATATGATTTCTTTTATAATTTCATTAATTTTTTCTAAAATTTAATTACATTTCCTTCACCTTATCTGTTTTCTCTGGTAAGTTATTTTTTTAATTAAAAACAACTAAGTAAATGCCTTTTTCACTAGAGAAATTAATTCTGATTTTAATGCTGCCGATAGTTTGTACCTTCTTCGCTGGACTGCATATTCTTTTAATTACAAATCTGGGCAGATTTTAATTAAGAAAATCATTGGCCGTTTAAAATTTTGCTCTGTGTATAAAATCAAATAATGGGATTTTTAGTAAAAACCCAAGTGAACAGGATTAAAATATATGCCGGTATCTTTTTATTTTCTGTTATTTCCGAGAAGAAGAGTGTCAAAAAACAAGTGGATGTGATTTTTCAAATTAAAAACCAACAACATTATCTCATAATAATTACTCCGATAGGGATTAATGAATGATCACGTGTAGTTCCTCGCTTCATTTCTTGGATTAATTTTTATGCAATATTTGAAGATGTGACTACAAGCAATCCGGACATACAATTTTGCTTAAGTTCTTGTAAAATCATTAGTTGGTTTTTAGTTTCGATTTATCAAACGAAAATATTTAAAAACTGACTAGAATTTTCTTTGAACATTCCTGTTTGCATTTACATTATAATTAAATATTTTTTCATTTATGATGTGAAAATGTACACGCATTCCTTCTAAATATGGCAAATTTTTTTATGTAAAACTAAGAATAGTCCAAGAATTATGCTTTGAAAATCTGATATTATTATGTGGAGTTGTTTTTTGTGTTTATTTAGTTAAAAAAATTTTGAATGTAAAGTTAATGTATGTTATTTTTAAAACTTTTTTCAAATCGGCACAATTGAATAAAATCAAATTTCCATTTCTGTTTTAATCTAATTTATTAGCAAAAAGAAATACAATACAAAGGACGCTAGAAATAAACTTGGATTTTTTTGGATAAATGGCGGTTATTTATTTTATTCTTTTTGAATTTTCTTGATTTCTCATTTCTCTAAAATTTCTTTGGTTTCTAGTGCCATAAAGCCTCAGAGCAAACTAAAGAAACGAGGAGCTTTATTGAAAACACGGAGGTTCACTTCTGGATTTCTTTTTGCAAAAAAGAGACTTCTAAATACAGAAAGCTGAAATTTTTAAAATAGGATTTTGATATTTATTTTGAGTTTATGTTACAATGGAATCGTTCACTTGCTTGAGATTTTGTCTTTTTGAAGAACATTTAACTTTTATTATCGGACTAATAAGACAGTCAAGGTTTGTTTGAAAACTAAATTTATGATTACCCTAAATAGTTTATATAACACACGAAAAAATAATTTTAACTTTTTGCACACGAATGGTTCCTCTCACGTACCATTCTAAAAATGCATCATTTTGACATTTCTTGATTTCGATAGTTAAAAAGTACTCATATAATTGCAAGATATAGCAGATTGATTTTTCGAAAAACATCAACTTGGAAAAATATATCTTTTCACTTCTCGAAGCTATTAAGGTGAATATTCAGTGAATATTCATTACGCATTTAATTACGTTTCCAAGTGCAAGGTATTTGTAATAAAGTAGTTTTAAAACTTCTCCAACACTCCCTTGAATGTGCAACTATTTCTAATCCACATAGTGTGCTTCAGCGATCTCTGAAATTGTTCCTACTTTTGTTAATCCCACTACTTGGATGACAAAATCTGCTTTAAGGTCACCTGATATTTTTTGGGACATTTTTAAATGGCGTTCCAAAGAAAAGCACTTTTCAGTAGCATAATATTTTGACGTTTAGTCAGCTAATCGTACTTAAGAAGTTCATTTAGATAATCTACGACATTGTGACAACCTATTGCGTGTAATTATGCCAAATTACATAATTATAATTTCCACTATGAGTTGTTTCCATAAAGAAATAACACCAATATGCGACACATTTTAATAACCTTTTTGGTGAGTTATCTCGAATAAAATAAGGCACTTAAAAGTAAAGAAATCTTTTAAAATATAGGAATTCTGTTATTTATTTTCCAAATTTTTTAAAACTCCATTCAGGTAAATTACATTTTCAGTTAACAAATATTCGAAAAGCGAAAGTCCACTGCAATATATCACATGGTTTATACCTACATAATACGCAAAATTTAACTTATTCTTATAAATACAGGATGGTCATAAATTATTGGAGCATTTCAAAAATTAATAAAAAAAACTAAAAATGTTACAACTGGGGTGTTTTTTTTTAAATGAGAGCGCATTTTAAAAAGTTTTATTTCAGATAGGTAACGCGTCGTTACAGCGGTCTAGGTGGTTGTAAATTGCAGTAATCTCTCACTTATGCGCGGGCGCAGGGGACAGAGGAAAAAACGCGCATAAGTGAAAAACCACAAAAGGGAGCTTAAAAGTGAAACATTAATGCAGTGTACATGTATTGTTAATTAATACTATGTATATACTCCTGAAAAATGTAAATAAGATTAGTTTAAAAATTCAAATACGTGTATAACCTCCGTTAATTATTTTTAAGAACACAAAGAAAATGGAAATGATCCAGATTTTTTAAAATCTCCCTCAGTGTCGATTCTGGGACATTAAAATGCTCCGCTATAGCTATTTTCGAGGTGCAAGTTTTTTCTTTGAATTTTTTAATGACATCCGTTTTAAACGAATGCGACAATTTCGTTCTTTTCGCCATTTTAAAGCGTAACCATCTAACCAAAACTCCAAAGATGGTTCTTTCGTTAGAGATCAATGCCACATGCTACGTACCGTACTAACCTCTCTAATTTCTTGCGACTTTCACCGACGTCAATCACAAGAACCCCCACGTTCACCCCTGTGTATAAGGTAGAGGAATGCGTTCCTGGAATTTGAACAATTGGGTAAGGGCGAGGGAATGAATTCCTAGAAGCAGATCAAAAAGGGTTTTTGTTCTGCTGGAAAAAAACTTTTTGAACTAAGAAAAATTTTGCGACGCGCATAAGTGAGAGGTGCTTTTTTAGTGCGGCGCATAAATGAATAAGAGTTATAATTGTTTTCCTATACCCCTGGCCGGGACCGCGAAAGAAACGCGCATAAAAGAGAGCGCGTATAAGTGAGAGGTCACTGTATTCGAAATCTCCCATTTTTGAAAGCTATTATCTGCGAAACAATTAAAGCTAGAAGAAAAATAAAAAACACGCATTTGCAGGAAATTTTACTCTCTTTTGTTTCATCAAAATTCACATCATTCTTCGCTTTGTTAAATCAATTGTAATTAGAATAGTTTTCGACATATTCAAGAAAAACTGTAAGAAGGAAACCAGAAAACGCGCATAGGCTTCTGCTGATCAGTAGTCATTGCGTAAGGAAATCTCTTGCTGTAGAAAATTTAGAACGCCATAATGGTACGCCACCTATCTGAAAAAGAAAGAAAATATTATTATCTCTCTCATTAAAAAACATATTTGTATAACATTACTAGTTTTTTAAATTAATTTTTGAAAAATGAGTCCAATAATTTATGACCACACGGTATTTAGTCATTCAATCCTTTCACAAACTTTTCTTTAACTTGAGATCTTTCATGTTTGTAGAGACCGAATTTTGTAATCGATTTTCATTCACCTCCTGATGCATATGTATTTTGAAATTTTGTATATTTCTGAGTTCTCAATGACAATATAGCATTTTAATAATTTTAGATCTGAATTATGAATTAATCTTTTAATTTAATTAAACTTTCATTCTCGGGTAATTTGAAAAATATGAGTCATGATTCTGCAGTATCAATAAAGTGAATTATAAATTAAATATTTAAAAGTAAAAAATAATTAAATTGAAAAAACTTCTATTTTTTAGCAATCTAATAAATGGGTATTTTTAAAAACTGTTTTTATTAAATTTATTTCATTTATTTCTTCATAATATAGATAAAATTTTCTGGCTTTCGGCAATCGTTATTAATCAGTAAAATTTTAGGTTTATGGTAATAGCTAATAATCATTATATTAGTATGAACTTCGCTTCATCGCTTCGTATATTAATAGACAAGATGTAAGTAATATCAATACGGCTTTCTTAAAATAATTAGGTAGCTATAAAAAATTTGGATTAAAAATATTCTCCTGCGACTTCTTTTCATATTTCAGGTATCAATTAAGTAAATGTTGATTTTTCAATTATTGTAAATAATCTATATCATACAATTTCAAAAGAAATCTAACATATAAATATTAAAATAAATAAAACAAGAGAAAAAATGAAGAATTATTTTATTGATTTAATTATATTGACAAAACATAAATATTTTAAAGAAAGAAACAGTTTTGTAATAATTTAAAAAAAACTGTGATTATAATGAACATTTAGCTCTACGAAATGAAACTAAATGAAGAAATATATTCAATATTCTATTTAAGAAAGGTTTCATCAATTGAATACGTTATACCCTTTAAAGGAATACACAAGTGACAGTTTAACTAAAATCTAGTTAATCATTACAAAATATCCAATAACAGTTATGTTAGGAAATTGGGCTAAAATGTTACTAAGAATATTACTTTTTACGTATAAATGAAGAAATTGTTTGAAAATAGGCCATTTTAGTAAAGCTGAATTAAAAAAAGTTTTGGAAATGAAATAGAACAAAAAAAAATTTTCTTTGAAGACTTTTTAAGAATTTTCCTTTTGAACTCCTTAGTTTCGTCTTTGTCACCCAAACTTATCATAATGCATTGTAAGAGTTTTTAGTTCAGCATTTATCAGTAGAAAATAACCCTTTTTTTGCAACAAAGAGAACACATAAATTCCCTTCAATTTTATACAAAAGCAAGTTTCATTTTTAACAGTAGGCGAACGCATGGTCGAATCGAATGAAAAGAAAAAGGAAATTAAAAAAGACACACTCAGCTTTGATTTATGATTTCTTCTGATTTCTGAAATTATTTTCTTTGACATTAAAGTGAAGAAGAAATAAATAAAAAGAAAGACTATATTTGGAAGAAAAGGGAAGTCACAAAATGTAGAGGTGAAAGCTTTGAAGACTTCTAACGCTTATGATACTAGCAGAAAGTGACACGCTCTCTTAGAAATACGGACATCATTGAGAAACATGAAAGAACTATTTTTGTTAAATATTTCGAATATGATTAAATATTCTGTTTCTTTTCCTAAAGGTTATTGGTTCTTCTAATGACATGATCGATCAACTGTAACATAGCAGAGTGTCATTTGTCAAATTAAAATGTAAAGTTTTTTTGATAAAATTTAACAAATTCCATTTTCACATTGGTAACAGTTTCTGCTAATTATATAAGGATGAACAGAAATTATTAGTAATTAAGAAAAATTTATTTAACAGGAATATGCAAGTTCGTCATAAATTATTGGACTAATTTCAGAAATTAATAAAAAACTAATCACGTTACAACTATGGTTTTTTCTACATGAGGGAGCATTTTAAAAAGGTTTTTTTCAGATAGGTAACGCGCCGTTACGTCTGCCTAGGTGGTGCAAATTATTGGACATCTCTCATTTTTGAGAGCCATTATTCGCGAAACTTTTAAAGCTAGAAGAAAAATAAAAGCATGTATTTGTAGGGAATTTTACGATCTTTCTTCTCTTAAATCAATTGTAGTTCGAAAACCGAATAGTTTTCGAGATATCCAGGAAAACTGAAAAAGGAAACCAGAAAACATGCATCGCCTTCTGCTGATCGGTAGCCATTGCGTATGAAAATCTCTCTCTGTAGCAAATTTCGAATGACGTAATGGTACGCCACCTATCTGAAAAACTTTTTTAATTGATCTCTCTTTTTTAAAAAACAGCAGTTGTAACATTATTATCATCATTTTTTATTAATTTTTGAAATGGGTCCAATAATTTATCACCACCCTGTAAAAAATAAAGGAAATGTTAAGTTATTTCCATAGCTGAGAAATTAATTAAAAAGTCATAAGTATAAACTTATATTATAAGTGAAATTAGGTAAGTGATATTACTGAGCAAAATATTTAAAACTTTCGAAGCATCTGTAATTTAACATTACACTTATAAATCAAACTATGAACTGAAGCGTGAAGAATTTTTATAAATATATTTTTAATTCCCATTTTATATTGACATGTGATTATAATTATATGTGTCCTTACTAATTTTCAGTTTTTCGAAACAAAAGAGAAAATTTAAATTATTTTAAAAATTCAGTGTCATAAAAAAGCACGATCTTTTCTAGCCTTAAAATATGTTAATTCATTTCATAATCAGACACAAAATTTCTAACCCTAAATATAACATTTCATTAGAAACTGTTAAAATTTAGGGATTTCATTTTCACATAAAACAATATATAAAAGTTAAATCAAGCAGGCTAAGATGTTTCAAGGCCTGTGGTTCAAGTCGCATATATCTAAGTTCGTAAGTTTGATCTACACTGTAAAAAATATCCGTTTTTTTCCCGGACTTTTTCCGTATATTTGACGGTTTAAAGCTGTTTTGTTAACAAAACGGTTTTTCACCGTTTTCCGCTCCAGCCATAAACGGTTTAAAACCGTCAGTTCAAATTCTATTTTTCGTCATACGGTATTGCTTTCCGTACGATATCTTTCCCTTTTCTTAAATGTAATTTTATTGCATTCATTTCATGTTTTTAATAGGGTTCCATCTCCGCTATTGTTTACACATGTTGCAATAACCTGTTGTCACTCATGAAAGCTAACCTTAAAACACGTGTTCTGGCAATAGTTGATTTTTACATCACTAGGTGGCGCCACTAGAGCCATAGTGACTTTAAAACTCAAATAGATTATTTTTACTTCATTTTAAGAAGTCTCCGGTGGTCTAGTGGTTAGAGCGACTGCCCTTTGTTTCTATGAACTCGGTTTCGATCCCCGGCTAGGAGGAGTTGGAAGCTTTGTCACCATCCTGCATCGAAATCGTCCAAGTAAGTTCAATTAAAAATTATATTAATTAAACTAATTGAAATTAATAATTAAGCCTTGATTAATTAATATTCCTAATTGATAATACACATCAGCACATTTCAACTCAACTCGTATAGAAGGAGAAAAACAACTCAACTCAGTCGATGACGTCACTTACTTCGATGACTTAATTTTTACGGAGAAAACTTGATTTCATACGGTAATAAACCGTTGTGACTACAGATTTACTTCCTAACTTTTACGGGAAAAACTTGTTCCTGTATGGTAAAAAACCGTTGTGCCTACGGATTTACTTCGTAACTTTTACGGTTTTGCACAAACAACCCAGCTGCCAGTTTAAAACCGTAAATTTTACGGAATTTTTTTTACAGTGTAGATTCAATGTCGGTGGATTCTTGACATGGCAAGAATGGTTACTAAACATGTCATGTGAATGATTATGTGCATATCACACATGTCTTTAGTACCTTTTTGATATCTGGTTCTCTTTAAAAAATTAATTCGTGACGTGTCATGTGAATTCCAATGCGACATTACATAAATATTGGAATGTTTAAAAGCCCCCCCCCCGAGCCTGAGCATAACACACAACACCATATCTCTTTAACCGATGTTCTATTCCATATCTGAGGTAATAAACCTCATGCCATTTTACATTAGCATTTTTATTGCAATTTACAAACTGGGAAAGGATTTATCAACATATGCTGTGAAAATATTTTTGAGTATGGTATTACGTTTTCAAAGACTGAAATAGGCGGTTGGATTAAAAATTACTACAGTATGCTGTGGAGAGTATGTTCAAAATATGCAGCTACTACCAAATTTCGATAGTTTCGCTTACGAATAGAAATTATTATGTTATTTGCATTTTTGTATGTAATGGTATTTAACGGTTTTTAACGGCTATTTTTACATGGTACATTTTTTGAAGTGCAATTTTTCCTAATAACAACATTCAATCGCAATGCAACTTTTTATAGTATCAATTTTTCGAAGACATTCCCCATTTAAAATTATTCCTTTAAAAATTAAAGAAATAATTGCGGTTTCTGTGAGCAGTATTGGGAAATCAACAAATCGATGTGGATTAACTTTACATGTTTTGGATAAATATAGAAACAAATCCCTAAAAACGCTTTAAAAACCTACTGAAGAGAAAATCTTCAAAGAATCTTTAGGCATTCGTAGAAATTTCCGATAAAGATATAACACAAATACTAAATAATTTATGATATATTGGAAAGTCACTAAATAAAATACTATCTCCCGGTTTCAAAATCAAACAAAGTCGAATTTTAGAACCATGCACTTAAGTTTTCATGCTCAAGTCAGAATAGAAGAAGAAGGTCTATTCTATTTTACGTTGCTTTGAACAAATAGGTAATGGATTATAAATACCATCGATTTACTTCTCAAAGGTATCTCGTGTGTTTACATTATACAAGAGAGTATTGATTTTGACTAAAGCAAAGCATCTTTTACGGTTTGAAAACATTCAGTTGGGGAAGGACGCGAAAATAGGATTTTCTTACTTTGGAGAATGTCACTGAGAAAATCTTAAGTTGTCATTTGGAATTTTGAATAGACTTCGAAAACATCTGGGCCTTTCTCGCCTTCCATTACTTTAAAACATGGTTTCTGTTCAAAGCTATTTTATCTGACAAAGCAATATTTTGATGTGAAATTTAAAAGAAAAGTAAAATACTTTTCACTAACATATCAAAGAACTTTTATGTGAAGCGTTCCTAATGTCATTGTGTATCGTTTTGACCAACAAAGTATTCGATAAAAAAATGGGTTCTAGACATATTCATTCGTGTCTTCGATAATTGTTTCGATTGAATACGCTGCGGTATATGTGAATATGTGTGTGTATTTCTTCCAAAAAATGAAACATATTTTAGTGCGAATAAGAAATTTTAGAAATTTATTGTTTATAATTTTTCATTAATCCTCTGACTACTAAGAGTTCTCAAAATCGAAGTACAGTTGTATACGGAGGTTTGCTTACTAATTGATCTGTGGAATGGATTCGTCAGCCCCGTTCCCTCTTTTCTCCTCACTACGGGTGGAGGGAGATAGGAATGGCAGACCACTTTATAAATCTCTTATCTTCTCCATGAGGGGTCCCTTTAATGACCACTCATTGCCTGCCCTCCTTTCGGAACAAACCGGCCGAAATCCCCCATTAGTATAGAAGTTGCATGGCCGGATGCGCCGACAGGAGTCAAGGTGTTAAGTTAATTTATTCTCTAAAGGAGATAAAATTAAGTAGCAAGTAATATAGAAATATGAAAATTATTTAATAGGAGTAGTAAATAAATTTAATAATAGTAATATGACGAGTACCCCGGATAGCAATTCCGCTTAGGCAAGTATTGCTGAATCCAAATCCAAAAGACACAGCATGTATTTCTGGAAATAATCATAATACTTTTTTGCTCCACCATATCATTTTTTAAAACTCTCCCAAGAGGCTCAGTTTTTAATTTTAGAATACAAATTTAAATTAATAGGTAATTATTAATCTGATATTTTTTACCTCTGCATTCGGGCGCATTGAATCGAACTCAAAGGAATATTGAAGGAGGGTCTTAACTTTAATAAAGAACTTGGAGTCTTTCCTTTAATAAAAGAACGAGGGTTACTAATAAAGAACTAATCTACTTTAATAAAGAACATGAGGGTCTTAATTTAATAAAGAACATGAGGGTCTTAACTTTAATAAAGAAACATGGGGTCTAACTTGTAAGAACATGAGGGTCTTACCTTTAATAAAGAACATGATAGCATTAACTCAAAGGGTCTGCTAATAAAGAAGATACTAGGGTCTTAAGCTTAATAAAAACATGAGGTCTTAACTTTAATAAAGACATGATGGTCTTAACTTTAATAAATAACGAGTGGGTCTATTGTAATAAGAACATGAGGTCTTACTTTAATAAAGGACATGAGGGTCTTAACTTTAATAAAGAACATGAGGGTCTTAACTTTAATAAGAACATAAGTGGTCTAACTTTAATAAGACAGGTGCTTTAATAAGAATAGAAGGTTTGTAATTCTCTTTACTCATTGTTTTCGGAATTACCTGTTGGCTGGATACATAATAGCTCAAGGGATGCTCGTGGCAACCGAAAACTTCCTTGCCTGCAGAGGCAGCTGTTTAGTTCAGTTAACCGTTGGTTGTAATTTAAGTGAAAGTTTTTATTTTGTTTTATATCCACTGATTTGGATTCAATTGATTTAGTAGTTTAGAGGAGATTTTTCAGTGTCGCATCAAATAAATTGAGGAAGCAGTTTGTTTTGTAATTCTCTGTTATTTTGGATTTGGCTCAAAAGTTTGAAAATACTTACATGCTTTAATGAATATTTTTGTAATTAATGATGATTAATTATTCCGGAATGAATTAGAGTTAATGCGATTTATTTTCGAATGCTTTATATTTTCTACTAAGTCAACTGACTTTCTTAGTAATGTGATTGTTGCCCTCTGTTTATTTGATTAAATCCATTGACTACTTTTCGAATTCTTTAGGAGGGGGGAAGTAAATGAGATGACGCAAAAAATTCATCAAGTATATATAAATTATCCACATGATTTAAACGAAAAGTATTAGCTAAATGCTCAGTAATTGCCTGCTGATGAAAAATCTACTTTGAAATGTGAAAAGATGCTGAAAAGTTTTTATGTCTAAACAAGTCTTCGTTTTCTTTCTAATTTAACCCTTTAGCCGGTTTGCCCGTACGGTATACGGGCTACCCGAAGTTGTCCCTAACTGGTTTGCCCGTACGGCGTTCGAACATCGATATTTTCTCTTTTCTTTTTCCGGTTTGCCTGTATTTTTAATTCTCGTAACAACACTATCAATATTTTTCAACAGATGGCGTAGCTTGTCCATGTCACCGAAATGATTTTCATCCGGGTATTTCGTTGAAGAGTTTTTTTTTTTACCGGCGAAGAACACAAGCGAGAATTTACGCAGCAAAAAATATGCCTCACTTGTCAACGCTTCTGGTAAAAACATTGACCGGTTAAGGGGTTAAAGGGAAATAATCTTAAAAAGAATCTAAATTAATCTTAGAGAAAAACGATGAACTTCTTTCTACAATAATTTTGAACTGTTTTTGGAAATAAAGAATTGTTTTCTGAAAAAATAAACCTTCCCCAAGATTTTTCAGTTTTGCTGAAATGTTCTTACGTTTCATTTTACCCGATAGAGAGAAAAATGTCGGTTGTAATTACCTAAATTTTCCTTTTTCCCTTTGAAGCTCAGAAAGAATTTTTAATGACTTCGGAAAATAAGAGCAGAAACCAACTTATCTTAAGAAATCTGTACAGTTACCACCATCAATAGACTAAAGCTTATTAAAATATCTAAGTTATATATCGTTAATCCTTATTCTTTATTCAGTTAGCTTTATAGCACTTGAAACCATAAACAAAATATGTGAAAAATGTACACTGCTAAACGCAATGAGCAGAAAAGTGCATGGTTTCTAAACTTTAAAAGCAAAGCAGAAAATACATGTGTCGGACTGTCAAGAAATTCTTTTAAACGCTCAAAAGTAACGACATACCATTTCTGGGTCAACTGTCTCCTTTTCAACTTTAAAATTAATAAATACTTAAGACTTTTAATTAAATACAAAAATTAAGTCAAACTTCGTAGTTTTTGCTGAGTTTTTAGCCACTTATTTCTGAAATAATTACCACATGAAAATGATTTATATACCATCTTAAAGAGTAAACAATTATATGTTTAATAATACCAATTTAATTCCAGTTTAATTTTTAAGAACTCTTTCCTTTCTTGTAATTAAATACAAACCAATTTTATTGCTTCAACATATCCTTCAATCTCGTGTTTTCAAACTGTTAAAAATATAATTGAAATACTATGCAATGTTTATTTAATTCTCACGAATTTTAAATGATATTATCAGTGTGTAAGATCATGTAAGGTTTCTGAGTCTCATTCCTACAGAAAGGAGAGGACCTAGGTAAAAAAAGAATGAACACTATGATTTTTATTCGGTCAGGCACACAAACACCAAAAAGAAGAGAATGCTACTTCGGGTTACGACAACTGTGTTTTATAGCAACGACGGGTAGAGGAAAAATGGAATATCAAGGATTACTTGACTCGTGCAAGGTACGAGTCTAGTAACAGTCCTGCACGAAGACAAAAAGAAGAGAGAGGCTTAGATGCTGCTAGTGGGGAAGACTACACGAAAGACACTTCTGCGTAAAACTTTAATTAAATTTAAAGTGTTACAAGTATTTACACTTGAAAATATTTTTATCCCGAGCAACGCCAGAATATCAACTAGTTTATAGGTAAAGATAAATTTACTACGACTTTCTGTATTGGATTTTATTTATATATTAAATTTCTTTGACAAATAATGTTAGACATTTTAAATGATATTAATTTGATTAGAAATAAATATGATGGCTTTAGATTTCATATTCAGAGATTCAATGAAGAAGCATAATTGCACATAATATAAAAATGTGATTATACACTTATATTAAATCTGATGCGTTTCATGTTTACAAAATTGGTGTTTTTATGCAATTTTTCACTCTCTTTCTGTTGTAATGTAGTGTGTTTCCTACAATGATATAATACTGAAACATTTTCTGTAATTAATTATCAGTTAATTGATTAATATAATTAGATTTCGAAAGTATGCGCGTGACGTCACCTTGCAGGGAATTTGAGAAAAAAATTGATTTCGAGTTCCTAAAATATTTATAAATGTGTATTATTAATCAGAAAATCATAAATATTGAATCATAATGATGCATCATGAAACAAAGACTAAAATGTGAAACAGAAAAAAATTAGTATAAAAAATTTCTACTTCTCAGTACGATAATAAAAGTGCATTTTTAAAAGCTATTTTGATTAAAGATATTAGAAATAAAAAAATCGGCAAGTAAATGGCACATAAATAATAAATAACACACGATTGGCATATTTCTCTTAAGATGAGACTAAGCTTCCGTATAAAGCTTTTTCTCAGAAGCAAAACTTGAAGCTTTCAACTAGTAAAAGGAGAATCAAAGGTATTGTTACACTTTGAATCCACGATATGTTAAGAGGAAGTTATCCTATGAGAATTTGTATAATTTCATCCTATTATTCTATCTCCTTATCTTATTTATCCTGTAATTTAGATGCATACGAAACCATCATATGCGTGAGAGCGAAGATTAAGGAGTCTGTGTGCTGTTTCGCAACTAAGTAGGTGTGAGATGCGCAACCTGTTGGTGTAGGTAAGCTCTGGTCTGGTAGAAAGGAGTTGAGTTTGAGCAGTAGCGGCTCGTACATTGTAGCCGAGGGCGTGCTGTGACTTATACTACATTGTGCAATGATATATTTCGGCATTACTTAAATTTTGACTTTTTTTAATTAATTTCGCATAAATTAATTATTAGTAAATAACAAAATAATAATTAGATTTTTTGTAAGTAAGTTATAGCAAAGAAAATATAAATAAGCAGTTACTAGTTTTTAATTAATTTTAATTCGAAATTGAACTAAAAAATAAATTTTATTAATTATATTTCTTGCAATCTTTACCCTTGTTTAGAAAAATGTATGCAACTGCGGTTGAACAATTAAAAAAATCATGAAATAATAAGGTTAAATTGCATGCAGATGTAGTTTAATTGTTGTTATTGGGATGTTATTTTCGTATTTATTCATGAAAAAATTCTATAGTATGCACCGTTTAGTTAGTTCTTATTTTTTTATTTATTTTCAAATTTGAAGTTCGTGAACAATTTTTCGGCAGTTGGAAAACGTTTAAAACCCCTCTCATAACTGTATTATCAACACCAGCTTCTTCCCTTCGGAAATCTCTCAGCACTAACGAAAGCCCTTCGTTACTGAGCATGCGCAGCAGCAGAAAATCTGTATTGCGTTAAAAGCCAGTAATTTAAGAAGTTTTCGTCTTCTACGAAGAGAGAAATACCGTTTTTTCCTGCGTTTCCCCAGAAGAATGAAAATTCTAAGAGAAAAATTACTTTAGATTAAAGATGGAATTAAATATTAGTAAAAATTACAAAATTTCAGCAGATAGAATGTTTAAGAAGAAATGACTGAAAACTCTAAAGTTTTAATGTTTTCGCTTGACTTCACTGATTTCAAAATTCTGTTTCTAAACCAACAACTAATGCAAACTCCTTACTTGCAGTATAAAATATCTACCTTATGTAAACTTCATGAACCTAGAACATTTTATTCATTTTTAAGTATGGATTTCAAAGAAATAGTGTAGCCTTTTTTGGCATCTCATGCAAGAATGATTAGTATAGATAAGAAGTTTTATAAATGCATGACTTTTTTTCCGACATGAAAGAAAATACTTCTGGCCGTGTATAAATATGTAATAGAACATCGTCAAAGAACTTGTGTTCCGATCACTCTAATGGATTCGAAGACAGCTGCCATATGAAATTTTATAGGTATTATTGATCTTCTGAAATTATTTTTAAAATACTTTTATTTAACTTGACTTGTTTCATGTTTGTACAGATATTGAAGGGGGTGGGAAAGGAATACCCAATTCATAGAAACGTATTTATTGATGATAATACGATGCACCACTCAGGCATATACTCCGACTGGTAATACGATCCGCACAGATAACTCATTTCAGCTCACTACAACTCGTAAGCATACCACAACAGAACTGAACCAATGTTTCGTAGAGGAAGAGGGCTAAATACAAGCGAACGGAACGACAGCGCCAATTATAAATGCTGAATTTGAATAAACTGCTATCGTCAGCAAACGTTTGCATCCAACAGATATAATTTGTATTGGGTCTTCACTCATTTCCTGATATGCTAAGGAATGGAAATCGGTTGTACATGCAAATATTCTCGATGACAATACAATATATTAACATTTTCAGAATTTAGTTGTCAGTTAATCAATTAATTTAATGAAGTACTGATTCTATACACAGGACGCCAACCGATAGTGAATTTGTGGAAAATTGATTTAAAATTCCATAATATTTATGATCATGAATTATAAATTAAATTTTTAAAAGCAGAAATAATTAAAATGTTAAAAATTAGTAGTTTTAGTTAGTAATTAGTTAGTTATTTAGTAATTAATTAGTTAGTTAGTAATTAGTAGTTTTAGTTCACCAATAAAAGTGTAGGCCTTTTATTAAATTTATTCTCAACAAAGTTTTAAAAAATGTTAGTGAAAATTCATGATATGTTGCAAGTATAAAAATGTGTAATTTGATGTATAAATGATTTTCGGATTCCGAAACCTTCCGTACTTTTGCGCATGCGCCAGGCAGAGTGGATTTCACCAAAATAGGGGTGAAATGAGATATGGAGTGGGAGATATTTACATTTTACTTAGCTTGGCATAAATAGAAACTTCGGAAATGTGTTCATCTTAGTGTTTGCCTGTCATCCCTTTCCGGAGAATAGTCATCAAAAAGTGCTGGTCTTGGCATTTTGGAGCGATAAATATGTGTAATTTTTATGTGATGTGTACTATTTTTTTTTGTAAAAATAAATTTTATAAAACAAAAAAATGTTGTTACTTATTTAATTAGCGCTACCTCAAAGGAAAGAAGCTTTCTCTAATTATTTGATATTATTTCTCCTTTACTTGATTGGGTCAGGATTTTTCAATCAAGGCACAAAAAATCTGTTTGTTGTTTACTTGGCACTGAAGTGTTTCATTTCCAATAAAAACTTCACTTCCATGATTGTTTAACAAAGCAGCTCCCCATCAAATCAAAACAATTCAATTAGTCATCTCGATTCAAAAAAAAAAAGTTTAGCTGAGGGGATTTTCTTTATATATTATGAATTGAGGAAACCACTCCAGAGAGTATCTCTTTTATAGTGAGGCATTTAAGCGAATCCACGCATATATATGATAATAAGTTTAGTTCGGAAAAACTATATATGGAGATTTCCTTATTAAGTCTCAATAATAATAAAAGTCTTGATTGGAGAAATGTAATTAGCACAAAGAAAGCATCTATTCAAGAACCCAATTAAAAGTGTCTTTTCCTCTATTTGACACTATTGCAGTAGCAGAGAGAATAGAAATAATTCGAGGAAATATGTAGAG
>BGPR01005053.1:3120-23804 GCA_013235015.1 Araneus ventricosus
ACTTGGCTTCGGACTTTTTGTGTTGTAAAACAGCATTTCTTCGCATTTCCTCCTCAACTATAAGTTCTATTTCTATTGACAGATCGTAAGCCTAGCTGGTCAATCGGCTTTATATTTTTCAACACCATTTTCGTTCAAACGGGTTATAAAAATTGAACATAACACAAAAATTCAATCCATCTACGTGTAATTAATTATCCATGTATATAATATGAAAAGTACATAATATGTTGTGTATTGTACATACTGTTTACCAAAATACAATCTGAAATTGCGTTCTATTTTGAAATTCCAAATTTATTTTTTGTGCTAATAAGTGCTGATGTCGCAAGTCGCATATGCCATTAGTGGAGGAGAAGATATGGAATTTTCTCAGACCGGAACACTGTTTTGGCAAATCAATAAATCTATCCGATTCGTGGTTTTCGTTCATTCGTGCCATTTTTTCCGATGACTCGCACAAATAATTGCGAGTTCTCGGTATTTATAAACCTTTATCGTGCATTAGAGTGGGAGCTGGTGGATATTCTACAATTATAATGAGCAATCCATTAACTTCGTAAGAAGACTCGATTTTCAAAGCTTATGCTTCGTCATAGACGTAATGGGAGTGGTGTCCCCCTGTTAACTCCCATATCAGTCAAAAGTAATATAGTTTCAGAAGTAGACACCAACTGGGCAACCGCTTTCAGTCATTGTTGAAAGTTTCCACATTGAAGAAGGGCTCATGTAAGCAGTGGCGTAGATGAAAGGGGAGGAGGAGCACTTCGAAAGAGGCGAGAAAATCAGACATGCAAGAAAACAAATTTATAACTAAGAAGTATAACTAATTCGTATTTTCCCCTTTTCGTAGGTAAATTGTAGATATCTGAAAGAAAGATTGGTAGTGGATGACCACTTGTAGTTGCGAAACCTATCTGCAGAGATTTTTGGTGACAAATGACGAATTACGTTTCTAATAAACTGGTTTTTTTTCTCTCATAATCTATTATTACCATTTAATTTATTAATTTTTTGAAGCTCATCTGCCCTATGTAAAGGAAGGGTGACATGGTTGCGAGCTCGCTCCGGGAGGCTAAAGAAGCAGCTATGCTACTGCATGTACACTGAAGAGCCAGAAAAACTGGTACACCTGTCTAATATCGTGTAGGGCCCCACGATCACGCAAAACTGCTGCAACACGACGTGACATGGTCTCGACTAATGTCTGAAGGCATCCTGGAGGTTTTTCACACCATGAATCCTGCAGGACAGTCAACAAATCCATAGGAGTGCGCGGTGGTGGAGATCTCTTCTCAACAGCATGTAGCAAGGCATCCCGGATATCTTCAATAATGTTCATCTCTGGGGATTCAGGGTGGCCAATGGAAGTGTCTAAAGTCAGTAGAGTGTTCCTGGAGCCACTTGGTAGCAATTCTCGACGCGTGGGGTGTCGCATTGTCCTGCTGGAATTGTCCCAATCCGTCGGAATGCACAATGTACATGAATGAGTGTAGGTGATCGGGCAGGATGCTTAAGTACCTGTCACTTGTCAGAGTCGTCGATAGACGTATCAAGGGTCCCATATCACGTCAACTGCACACGTCCCATACCATCACAGAGGCTCCACTAGATTGAATAGTCCCCTGTTGACAAACAGGGTCTATGGATTAATCATGTTGTCTCCATACTCGTACACGTGCATCCGTCCGATACAGTTGGAAGCGAGACTCGTCAGACCAGGTAACGTGTTTCCAGTCGTCAACAGTCCAATATTAGTGTTGTCGGACCCAGGAGAGGAGTAAAGCTTTGTGCAGTGCAGTCAACAACGGTACACGAGTGGGCCTTCGGCTATGAGAGCCCATGTTCATGACGGTCCGTTGAACAGTTCGCACGCTGATACTTGTAGATGCCCCATCATTGAAATCCGCGGCAATTTGAGGAAGTATTGCACGTCTATCTCGTTTAAGGATTCGTGTCTGACGTCAGTGGTCCAGTTCTTTCAATGTCTTTTTCCGGCCGCACCGATGGCGGAAATTTGATGTTTTTCCGGATACCCGATATTCACGGTACACTCGTGAAATGGTCTTACGCGAAAATCCAAATTTCGTCGCTACTTCGGAGATGCTATGTCCCATCTCTCGTGCGCCGACTATAACGCCTCGTTCAAAGTCACTTAAATCTTGAAAACATGCCATTGCAGCAGCAGGAACCGATCTAATACATTTGTCAGACATCTGTTGTCTTACATAGGCGATGCCGACCGCATCGGGTTACGCTGATGGGTTACATATCTCCGTTATTTGCATTCGCACGCCTGTACCAGTTTTTCTGGCTCTTCAGTGTAAGTGCAGAATCTGAATAAATTTCAAAAAATATCATTTCAGACGGAGGAAAACGCTGAAGCGAAGCCCTGTTCCTTTCTGCAGTCAGCTTCGAGCGCCTATGCCATCCCGTGGCGACCAGATCCAGAATTCAGGCCTGTCAAAGCTCGATTCTATCCACGGGCAGATCGGGTGCTCCCGGATCCGGAGGAATGCCAAGTAAGTACGCAACTGATAAATTGCGTCTGTTATTTTTTGGTGGCCCTATTTGTTCCCATGGTGACAATTCACAAAGCATATAATTATAGCAGACATATGGTATTTAATTATAGCAGGGTGATATGCGAAGGATGAGAATGAAATGTAGAGAAAAATTGCGTGCAAAAAAAATCTATGGTTATAAAATAAATAGTGTGAAGTATAACCGGAAGTTGAATTTTACCCCTTTCAAAGGCGGTGGGAAGTGTACTTTCCACTTAATTAATCAATTTTTAAACGTACAAGTAGTGTATTTTAAAGTTCTCAATAAATTTTTCGATGGAAGGAAATCCCAGACGTTCCAATTTCTTATCTCTAGCCATAACAAAGTGTCTTGAATTTTTAATTAATTATAAATTAATAAAATTAATTGACAAAAAATGCTGTCATCCAATAAGCTAAATGAATTTCTGTTCTTAAATTAACCTCAACCCCAAAGTTATTTTATCATACCATTACTAGAAAAAAATGGCTCTTGAAAGGCTTAAAATAAACATTTAGTTAGCATCGTATGATCATGGATTGTCAGTATCGAAATTAAAATAAAATTTAATAAAGTATCTCTCATCAATCCATGACATATCCCCTAGCTAAATTCGAAATGAAAGAAAATCAAAAGTTACAAGCACAAGAGTATTTGTATGAAAACGCGGTGACAGATTAATGAGTTTCAAATTAACACGTTAATCGCCAAGTGAATCAAATACGATTCATATGGCGATCAAATACGATTCATATGGCGATCAAATACGATTCATACATACTATCTACGAAGGTCATCCAGCAAATAAAGACCATTTAGTTATACAAAATGAAAAACACAGTATTTATTGGAAAAGACAATTCTGTTGCATACCGGAAACTTCCTTCATTTCTCTACATCATCACCTCCTACATTTAAACATTTGCCGCATCTGTCCACGAGCTTCAGAATTCCCATGTCATACTCTTCTGCCGCCGGTTCATTAAGCCAGGTGGTCACTGCATTCTCCATCTCTTCATCACTTCCAAAACGTTTACCACCCAGAAACTCTTTCAGCTTAAGGAAAAAGTGGAAATCGCTAGGAGCAAGGTCCGGACTATAGGGACTGCGCGGCGGAAATGCGCGAGCGGTACTTTGTTTGAATGCTGTGAACACCTGGCTTAATGAACTGACGGCAGAAGAGTATGACATGGGAAATCTGAAGCTCGTGGACAGATACGACAAATGTTTAAATATAGGAGGTGGTTATGTAGAGAAGTGAAGGAAGCTTCCGGTATGCAAGAAAATTGTCTTTTCCAATAAATACTGTGTTTTTCATTTTGTGTAACTAAACGGTCCTTATTTTCTGGATGACCTTCGTATTAAGATGACCCCTCCTCTACTGTAGTTGAGAGATAGCAGAGAAGGAGTCATCTAATTTGATGGATGGTTCGAATTTCAGGTGCGAGTCGTGGCGATTAAGGTGTTAAAAATATATCTTTTTGGCTTATAACTCCTACACTGAGAACAAAGTAAGTGTTTACGTAAGCATTAAAACACTTGATATGAATGAATCAGAAACAAAGAACTGAGTTATTGCATTGAAATTCAAAATAACCTATCGCATATGTGTGAAATAAATTCCCCTCAAGAAGCATCCAGACTTTCCGTTTGCCGCAAGTCCTTTATTATTAGTTCTTTATTTTTCAACAACTTTATCATTAAAATCGGAATGGAAACTTTAAAAGTAACATTTAACGTTTGCTGCAAGTCCTTTATTATTAGTTCTTTATTTTTCAACAACTTTATCATTAATATCAGAATGGAAACTTTAAAAGTAACATTTAACGTTTGCTGCAAGTCCTTTATTATTAGTTATTTATTTTTCAAAAACTTTATCTTTAAAATCATAATGGAAACTTTAAAAGCAACATACAAATTCGAGGAATATGACACTTTGTCATGACCATGGAAGACAGCCAACTAGAATGCCGAAATTTTAAATTCTATAGACATAAGCTATTTAGCAGCAGTAATATCACCTTTAGAGACTTAATGGGAGAACAAGCTCCATCGAAATCATCTATTTTTGTATCTAAAAAATATAGGTTTTGACATGCTCATATGAGCACTTCATTTCATTCACGTGAATTTAATTTGTTGTTAAATTTTTGCCTTAACTTTATGTTTTGAGATACTTGAAATTTTACCTCATAGTTCGAAAATTTGTTTCTAAGTTTAAATGCGATAAAAATGAAAAGTTAGACATGAGAACGTTTACGTACCGTGTACTTTGGACCAGCATGGAAAAATCTAGCTCTTGCGCCAAGAACCAAAACAATCAACCGAGGGCCAGACAGGAAAAGGAAGGAAGACACAACGTTGAGTGGAAGAATAGAAGATTTTGGTGGCCGAAATTTTTGAATTTCGAAATGAAACATGATTTTTTGATTTAGAATGAAATAACGCCATTGTGGTTCCTATTTATTATACATTACCTTTAAGCACTATTTTTTGTAAACAAAATGTAACTTCATTTTCATCAAAATCGCAAGAATTTTGCAAAGCAATTTTTAAAAATATTATTTTTACAAAAAAAAATGACACATTTCTGGTAACTAAAAAAATAATATAAAGAAATTGTATTTCCTAGGCCGTAGCTTTTTTCTTTATTATAAAGAACAGAAATAGAAGAATAAAGCACAAATGAAAATTGGACATGATTTGGAATCCTAAGAAACTTGATTTTCTAATAAAGCGTTAAAAAGACTAAAAATTTCTTCAAAATGATTTTTTAAATAGACGAACAGCCTAATAAAACCTGTACAGTATATGCAGTGATATTTATTTCCAAAATACTGCTTATTAATTATGATGACATGCATTATTACAACGTAATGTAAATGTTGTGTATAATCATTAAAAGTTTGCTTATTTATTATACATGTAGCAATATCTGACCTCGCTTGGCCAGACAAATACAAAAGTTCTTAAATAGAACCTCATATAATTAAAAATATATAATTAAATTATACCTATATATAATCAAAAGTTGAAAAATTATTATGTTTAAGAAAAAATTTTACTTTAAAACAACAAATAGCAAATTAACTCGTATACATTGACAGAAAAAATGATGGGATATTATTATTTACTTGAATATTCGATACATTCGAGTGTTTAATAAATCATTTCTACTCAAATTAGACTATTCACCAAAAAAAACATATTTTTTCATTTCCCTAAACAAACATGACCTATTATAGAGAAACCCGAGTAAATGCGAAACCAAACAGCGGTATGAAACAAATAACAAAACACCCTCCAGGAAAATATTACTCCCGTACGATAGGTGAATCTCATCCTATATTCAGCCAGCATCTCTATTTGTTCCCCTAAATGCATTCTTTATTGTATTGCGTGCGATGGGATTTTGATCGCTCATGGTCTCTTCCCCTTGACAGTTGCTTTCCCTGCTCGGCAGCGCCCCCTACACGGAAGACGGGGATGCGCATCCTCCGACTCCTTTTGCAGGCATCCCCCCTACCGCCTCCAGTCCAGCCTCCTTCCACCGCCAGTTGGTGGCCCAGCTGCACAAGAAGCTCAGCAGCTCCCCAGATATGGGCAACAGGGGTAGTAGTAGCAGCAATGCTCCCAGCCCCGACAAGAAGCCGTCCGGCACTGGACAATCCGGTCAGTGGTCATTTTTATTCACCTAATTCCTGCTTCCAACTACCTGTTTATTTATAGCACCTCATCTCCATCCCAGCCGAACTGGTAGCCTTATCTCCAGAAGCATCTCTGGTACATCCTTGGAGAGATGCTCCTCTTCTAGATGATTCGAGAATAACTCGATAAGATTGTGAAAGATGATGATTCAGATTATCTTTAAATCAATCAATGATTAAAAAGAGGAACAATTTCGTTTCATCAAATGTTCAGTGTCGGAAAAGATGGATACCAGCATCCTTTACAGACTGAGTCATCCTGTCTTGATTCTGGAGTAGTATGTGGAGACTATATTTTAAATGGAAATGTTTCCATCTAATCAGCTGGTGTCCTTAATGGAAATTGCATAGATTAATTTAATAGAAAATGTTTTCATTAAAAGATGGATGCCAGCAACCATCCTTTTAGATTTACTCATTCTGGTTTGGTATGCAATGGACTTGTTTATAAAAATGTGTTGAATAATAATGTTTTGAGACTCGTATCAAATAGTTTTTTGGTAGGAAAATCTAAAATTGTGAAAATATAAAGAAATGAACAATTGCGAGAGGTTTTTCTCTGTTGTTAATCAGTAGATACGTTGGTCAGGAATGTTCGAGGACTCCGCAGGTGATTGTTTGTTGACGTATTTACTAAGCCTAGTGTGACGTCATTTCCTACCACGTCCGCAGTAAAGTTGACAAATTTTAATCGGGATGGTGTTTTTCGTTCCAAATTCCAAGTTTTCTTCTTTATGTCATCGGTTGTGGAATGTGATTTGCAATTAAAATATGCTATGTGACAATTCCCATTGTAAAATAATTATTTTTTCCATTTAAGAAGATTTGTGAGAAATATTTATATTAAATTCGTTTGAACTAGTTTCGAAAACAGAAGAGCAAAGGCTTTTGTTTTTAATGTTTTAAAACTTTAAATATTGAAGAATTTCCTTTTGATTTTTCATGCAATATTCTTTCTTCATAAAGGTGAAATCCTGGCTGTTTATATTGTACAAATTCGATAAAATCAAAATGAAATAGTTGCAAGGAAAATCCATTGGGATTTAATAAATAATTGAAATAAAAATATATCGTAGCAATAAAAACTGGTTTAAAAGCAAACATTTTAAAAATTAACTAAAAGTTTTATGCCTAGATAACATTTGACTTGATGTAACATTTAAAATATTTATTTTCAACATACTACGAAATTAGTTATGAATTCAATGCATATTTTACTTACATTAGAAATGCTTTATTATTTTTGCATCTTTTAACAATAGGTTATTTATTAGTTATTATACGAGTCACGGAAATTAAGCAAAAAATGCCATTTTAAAAAACGTCGTGCTTATAATATGCTATAAAGTCGCTCAAGAAAAAAATTATGAAATAAAGAATGAATTACTATTGATTAACTATATTATGTAGATTTTATTTAAATTTCCGATTAATTTTGCATTTCCATTTGTAAACCTGTTGTTGTTATTGTTTTATTTAATACATAAACTATTCGCTTTGAAAAATTTCCCATTAAAGCTTAAGTAACATTTATGAGAAAAAAGATTAACGTCAAACATTTAGTATTTACAACTGAATTACTATCAATCAGTTTGATTCGAATGAATTTGGGATCAAAATATAGAATGTTATTCGGTACATCATGCATTATTCGAAAATATTAGCTTATTATTTTGGTGTTTTGTCAAGTTTTCAAAGAGTTATAAAGTTTTTTTCAATAAATTTAGATTTCAAATTTGTTTCGAAACTTTTTAATCTTTTGAGTTTGCTAAAGTTTAGTTTTGGGGTTCAATGTTACTACAAGCGAGAAACCAGAGTTTATGTCAAACATCAGTCAAAGAACGCCTTAACTCTTAAATATGCTTTAAAATTCATTCGATTTTTAAAGATTTTCTTATCAACGAGATTATTGTTAAACCTTTATATGCTGTAATGTGTTATATTCAATGTTTGAAAACAAAAAATTGATAACACTAAAGCATTAGGGAACATAAAATTTTGCGAATCTTCTCTGAAAGATTTGAAGTGTTCCAAGAATCCAAGTAATAAATTTTACTTAGTAATTGTCTCTTCTGTATTAGAAAAAAATGAAGAATTATTCATACCATACGAATAAAATTTGAAATAAGGATGCAAAAATTAAAATAGTCGGCTGTATATTGCTTAGACAAATAAATAAAATCCAATGAGGGATACTATACCTCTCTTTATTTTAACTTCAACTGTAATATTAAAAACTTGCTTCAGTATAAATTTCTAACACAACAGATGATGACATCCATAAATTCTCATACAAAAATGTTTTGAATTTATGAGCGTATTATTCAAGTTATATGTATAAAAAATGACATTATTTCAGTAACAATTGAAAGTAACTCCGAAACATTTGTCATTGAATATATATCATTTGCTCTGTATTCTATTTTTATGAACGAAAGCTTTAATTGTGTTCCGTTTAGTAAACTTCTTTTAGTCACTGCTTCAAAATTGTTAACCCCTTTTTGCGATATCTCAAAAAGTTGAAAAGTCATGTCTGCTTTTCAAATCAAATATTGCGTGTAAATTTTTAGCCCTGAAAAAATAAATTTGCCCTGACCGTTGTATCTTGAGAGCTCATGAGCTCTGAAATTACTTTACAGTAAATGTTAATAAGATTGCATTAACCATTAATAACATTCATATTATTTTTCTCATCATTTATTAAATTCGGATGGCATTTCTTAAGATAATTTGGGAATTATTTACAGATTTAACATTTACACTGCAGATGACAAGCTCTGTTAGATGTTTTGAGAATTTACAAAGAGCACCAAAACACACTGAGAAACATATTAATGACCATGAAACATTGGGTTACAATAGATTCTGTCGAATAAAATGAGATAATATAGACCTTTACAAAATGCAATATTTAAATATTTCTTGTAAAAAATTTACAGAAAAATTCAAAGTAAAGTCGGAGCATTCTGGTTACAAAACACTCAATATTAGTTTATTAACAACAGCTGTTAAGAGCTAACTTTATTAGATTTCAGCATTCGCATGCATTGAAATGTTTTAAATGTTTATTTTAAGGAAATGCGACGTTTTCCATGCAGAAGATAAACTGAAATAGTTGAAAAAAGATTTTTGCAAACTTTGAATTCAGTCTTTGCTCTCTTTTTGTTATGCAAAAGAGGTGCAGTTTTAAAGCGATTTCTGCTATATTTTATGAGAATCCGTAGTTCCCCACATCGATTGTAAGGATAGAGTAACGAAGGAATTCCTATTCTGGACTCCTTCCAAAATACGACTCTTTACTTCCGTAGATTTTAGACAGTTCGGAACGTTCTATTCGGAGTATTAAAAAAATCTCTAAATCGATGTTCAATAACTAAAAGCAAGGTTACCCTATTCTCCGAGTTCGTCTTTTTGTTAAATTTTGTAGTAAGTTTTAAAAAATTTAAACTTTGGGCACCAATTTTAAGACTAATAAACTTTAAAAAAATCTACAAACTACAGGAAAATTTTAACTATTTTGCAGTTCATCTTTCTAAATAGTACGGATGTAATAACTGATGTCGGTAGCATTCAGTAACCACTTAAGGATCTCATTTTATTTTCTATCTAATAAGATGACCCCTCCTGTTATGGAGAGGGGCAGTCGTTTTCATTCATCTAAGAAGGCATAGAATACTTGAGATGCTTATGGATTCTACGTAATTTTTGTGTCAAATTATAAAGCTAATCAATGATTGAATTTTAGTTTATAAGCCTAAAAATGCGACAAGTCGTTTTCATTCATCTAAGAAGGCATAGAATACTTGAGATGCCGATGGATTCTGCGTAACTTTTGTGTCAAATTATAAAGCTAATGAATGATTAAATTTTAGTTTATAAGCCTAAAAATGCGATAATTCGATGCACGTCAATATCACGGGCGCGAGACTTAAGAGTTTAAAACAAAGTTTATTGTTACTTTACTAGTACCGATGCTGTACAACAGTCGTACTGCTGAATCGTTAAAGCTTCATTCCCCTTGCCTAGATAACCTGTGAGGTTTCTAATCACCCTGAGGACGGCTTTACTCTCTTGCCCGGTGGTAACGCCTCTTGTGTGATGATTAGGTTTACTACTAATAAAGTAAGGCAAGAATAGCTAACCCAATCAGCGATCGAAAGGGAGAGGAATCTAATCTTCGACTTATTTGAAAAAGAATGGGGGGTAAAGGTAAAAGGTAATTTCGTTTCGTCAAATTCTATTTTTATTAATGCAATTTAACACGTTGACTCCGGCGCAGCAATTCATGTTTCTCTCCCATGGGCGGCTACTCTAAGAGTGTTTTGCTTTATCGGGCGGCGCCGAACTAAAGTGAAAAATGAAATTTGACTGCAATGATTACCATTCCTGCTCTTTATTTTTTGACCATTGTTGCTGACATTATTTTGCGAGCACTTTGTTTGAAATGTTTTTAAAAATTGCATAGAAATAAACAATTATGTTTATAGTATTGAATTTTTATGTTTATGTTATTGAATTTATTATATAAGCTAAGTTTATAATATTAAGTTGAAATAAAATAAATCCTACTTTTTCAATTAATATACGTTAAATTTCCATTATTTTAATTTTCAACTATATGGAAATTTTTTTTTAGTTGCGAAACGAACTAAATTGTTGGTGGTACGCATCGCCTGGTGAAACATTCAAGTGCGAGCCGCCGGTGGTACGCGCCGCTTGATGAGGCGTCTAAGTGCGAGCCACCGGTGGTACGCGCCGCTTGATGAGGCGTCTAAGTGCGAGCCACCGGTGGTACGCGCCGCCTGATGAGGCGTCTAAGTGCGAGCCACCGGTGGTACGCGCCGCCTGATGAGGCGTCTAAGTGCGAGCCACCGGTGGTACGCGCCGCCTGATGAGGCGCTTAAGTGCGAGCCACCGGTGGTACGCGCCGCCTCATGAAACATTCAAGAGCGAGCCACCGGTGGTACGCGCCGGCGTGAACGTCTTAAAGCCGAATTCTCGGAAACTGTACGGAATGCAGTACCGTAAAATGGTAAGAACAGAAACGATTTCTGACTTCAAGTGCAAAAATTGGAAAGTATTTTTAAAAAATCACAGTATTAGACAATCATGGTCTTTTCCCCTACTCTAAATTAATAATGAGTTTTATTTCCTAAAAAATACTTTTGAGCAAAAAAAAAGGTTTCATTCGCCCCTTAAATATGGGATAAATAGAAACAGTAGTGCAAATCCTATTGTAATTTCTAATTCTTGTTCTGGATCCTAAATGATAACATATGACATTCATTTTTAGATTCAGGAGAATGTAAAAAATAAGCCATTCGGCTGGAAAAAGAGAATGCTTAGTTTTTTTTATTTTCACATTTACGCACGACATAATCTCCTAGCTTGAGAACTGTGTCACATGGCCTAGATTTAATACTTTAAACTCTTGGTCGTTTTTCGCAGACAATAAATTTCCTTCATCCAAATGCGTATAAATGTATGCAGATATGTATGCAGTTTTAGTCCAAAGCAAAAATGTGATTCACAGATTTTAAAGTAAATAGGAATACTGTTATTATTAGGAACACTGAAATCATCACTGTTTCTATTCGTCCACAAATTCCAAAGATGTTGTCGAAAATTTTACATTAGTTAAAATAGAACTAAAATTTATAAAAAAATAATAATAAACGCAAGAACTATATTGTGACTTATTAAGCGAAATTAAAGGTTTATTTAAAAATATTATACACTTATTAACACTTGCGAATGAAGTTCAGGCTATAGAAAAATCAGCACAAATTCGGAGGCAAGAAAACAACAGCTGACAATATTGCCAACTTAACAATCGCAAAGGGAGCTCAGCCCCGTCACATGGACATCCGGAAAATCTCCGTTTGTAAACTTGATTTGAAATGAATCGAGATTATTTTCAGCAAGAAAATTGCGAGAAGGTCGTTTATAAAGAGCATAAAGCAGATCGATTTACGTGAGCCAGAAGTCATTTGATGTTACGATAAGTGGCTTTTAGACATGATAAATAGTGAAAAGAAAGGAATCTTGGATAGTCTTGATGTGTACGTAGATTACTGGCAGGGCTTAAGAAAAGTCCCAAGCTTCTTGGGCAGATAACTAAGTGAAACATCAGTGATGATTAGAAGTAATGTGGGGTTTGATGGCCAAACTTCCCTAGGACTTTGAAACACAAAAGAGAAATCTGTATGTCATTAAACTCTGGTCCCAATGGAGAATCCAAATTGAGCCTTCATTAAGACCAGTCTTCAGTCAATGATCTGCATTCGACTAAACTTTATTTACAACAGTAGGCATCGATATCTTAATCTGGCTAATCTCAATCCTTATTAAGCCCTTAAGTCTCGCGCCCGTGATATTCACGTACATCGAATCATCGCATTTGTAGGCTTATAAACTAAAAATTAATCATTAATTAGCTTTATAATTTGACACAAAAATTACATAGAATCCATAAGCATCTCAAGTATTCTATGCCTTCTTAGATGAATGAAAACGACTTGTCGCATTTTTAGGCTTATAAACTAAAATTTAATCATTGATTAGCTTTATAATTTGACACAAAAATTACATAGAATCCATAAGCATCTCAAGTATTTTATGCTTTCTTATATGAATGAAAACGACAGCCTCTTTCCAAAACAGAAGGGGTCATCTTATTAAATAGCAAAAAAAAAGCACGGGATGTTGTTTCAAACAGCGGCTGATGTTAAAGGCGTAGGACTACTTTACTCGCGTGACTCTTTTGTTTCACGAAGTTTCTCGTAATTTTTTAAGTTTAAGTAAGTTTTTTCTGTAACTTCTGTTGTTACCATTTATCTCTAAAATAAGATATTAGTTTTTTTGTAACATATGTAGCTACCGAGATATAGAGGATCGCGTCACCAATTCATGCGTATTTTTGCCCAACTTTGCTACTCGGTAGTCGCTGAACTACAGTTCCGATTTTCAATTATTTTGGTAACTTCTGTTGTTACCTTTTATCAATTATGTTTTTAACATATGTAGTTATCGAGGTATAGAGGATCTCCCATACCAAGTTTTGTGGCGTTTTGGCGTGTGAATCAATTTGATTCCTGAGATCCCAATGGGAGGAACGTAGTCCTACGTTAAAAAGAATGCGAGAATTAAGGGTTTAAATCCCCGTAGAAAATTTCTGTCACAAAGATTATGGATGTCAAGTTTTAGATGTTTGAGATTTAGAAACTTGCTCTGGTTAAAACCTAATAATAGATACAAATATGTCAAAAATTATAGAGGTTGTTTCCCACTGAAAATCGCATTTAGATTTTCAAATGAAGGTAGCACAATTAAGTATTTATTTATATTACTGATTTTATTTATTCGTATAACTCTTTGCAGTTTGCTTGTGCTTGCACTTTTTGCACATTTGTATCATCAATTAAATTACTTGAATGTGGCGTTTAGCTATCATTTTTGTCATTATAACCTCACAAACTAATTAAATTTGTAAGAACAGATTATATTTTTATTTTGTTACAGTTAATAAATAAGTTCAAATGCGATTTTTCTGGTGCTTTTTTCGGGGAAAGAAAAGCAATAGTCTGGTGACTCAGCATAGACGTGTTTTCTATATCTCTGTACCATAATACAATCCATTAACGCGCATCTATTCATTAATATGTAATGTGCAACTTACACATTTGGTTAAATAAAGCATTGCATCATACAAAAATGATTTATCTTGTAGAAATCATATTTAATTCGATAAGCATTTTTTTCAATTTTAAACTATGATAAAGTAGAATGAAGTAATAAGAGCAAAACTTCATTTTATTCAAATAAATTCGCAATTCTTCGAATAAAGAATTATTTACTGACTTCAAGAGAAAGTTTAGATTATTAGCATTAAATTATTTAAGGTTTTTGCCTATATTTAAGTGACAATCTTGCTTATTATTTCTTCGTTTTCGCGTTCAAAAGGATGATAAAATAAAGAGACATAATTTAGTTATTAATCTGATAATTGACTGGTTGGGCAGTGCAAAATAAGAAAATATACCGGCATTTATTTACTTTAGAGCAGATTTAGATACTAAGGGAAAATATGATTATTTTCTTTTAAAAATTCACAAATTTCAGGAAGTAATAGAAAAAAAATCCCATAAAACTAAAATTTTCGAATTCATTTTTCTTCATTAACCTGAATTCCGAATCGTCTGTGATTGCCATTTCCAGAAACGTAATAAAATACAGAGAATGATATAATCAAGGGTGTACAGGAGAATAATGAATGTTTTCTTATGAATGTTTTTCTTATTCATTAGGTTGGAACCCTAAGTCCGTTAACCCTAACCCTGTTACTTAGATGTACCTTTTATAAAAATCTGTTAAAGATTCATGTTTGAAATTTTTTTTTTATACAAGTAAAGTACATCTTTCTAATTATAATGAAATAATTTTTAAAAAAATTCAAAAATTTATTTTTTACAAATTTTTTTGTGACAAAATAGGGTAAAATTTCACTATGTCTAATTAAATATTTTGTAAATTTATAAAAAAATTAAAAATTAACCAAAAGTTCATTTCAGTATAATGAGAAAGGTGTACTTTACGTATATAAAAAATTTCAAACATGTATCTAAAACAGATTTTGAGAGAAGGTGCATCGAAGAGGCCAATTTAACATTTTTTTTTCTGACTGAAAAAATTTGTAAAAAATAAATTTTAGAATTTAAAAAAAATTCAGTATAATGAAAAAGATGTACTTTCATGTTTGAAATTTTTTATACAAGTACTCTATACAAGATTTTGAGAAAAGGTACATTGTTAACGGACTTAGGATTCCAACTCCCCTTAATTTAATTCCTTTTTAAGGTATTCGAAAATAATTTCATGATTTACTTTTCAATGCAGGAAAATCGTCCAAAGAACCTTCTAAAGTTGCCAAAACCGAGAGCAAGAATGCCAAAGGATCTAAAGTCCAAAATTCGTCTGAAAAAATTCCTTCCCGAACTCCACCAAAAGGTAAGTGCATTCGAAAGCATTTCTCTTCTGCTCCTGACCGATTTTCTCTTTATACGTCCTAAATGCACGCAACAAGGCAGAATTATTGCCTTTTCGGAAAATTCTTCCTTCCTGGGTTGAATAACTTTTCATAAAATGGAAACGATTTTTGTCTCTCTCTCTTTATTATTTGTTTACTTAAAATGCATCAGACGATTCTTTAAATTTCTCTGCCTCTTTTTAGAATTGCTTCACTATAAATAAATAGTAAGTTATTCATTTTTTCACCTTTTCTGCCCGATTTTTGCATGATTATAATTTAACTATGGAAAGCAGTTTAATTTAAGGGAACATACGACAGTTAAACCTCGAAAAAATGGGGGAAACTGTCGAATTCGATACATTATATCTCTGAAACACTTTTGTTTGAAAAACATCTGTTCTTTCTCTTAGCGAACTCACATTTTCAAACCTTCATATTGGTATGTATTTATTTGAGAGATAAATAAATATGGGTTTAATTTTTGAAGAAAAATGAGATAGTCACCTTGCCATCATGATTATGGATAAAATATTTGTCTAAACACAATATGTTGGTTTATCTAAGTTATTAGTTGGTTATCCAAACAGTCTGTGTAAGAAACTAAACCACAATTTATTAACATTTACATTTAACTTCTATTTTGTATACCAATTTAAAATAAAATGTTAAAAACAATTGCTAAAATTTCAACTTTTCTACCCCCAAAAAAAACTTCTTTGGAGAAAATATGTACAAAAACATATAGCTCATGTATGTGGTTCAATTTGTAGAACATAGCACAATACATATTCAGTAAACATTTTATGTAAAAATATTGGATAGTTCTTGAGATATCGTGCGCGCAATATCAAAAAATTACGTTTTGAGATATAGCGCTTTAAATTTATGACCATATTCAATGTTTACGTTGGATAGCTGATACATTTTCCTTCATAACTTTCATAATTATGAAATTTTTTAAAACTCGGATTGTTTTAAATTGTTCGGAAAAGACAGGAAAATAATATATAATTTTTTCATAAAATAGAAAATTTTCGAGGTTTAACAGTCGTATGTCCCCTTAATGTTATCATACTAAAATAAGTATACTATGAGTTTAAGGTTTTCCACTTTTCCCGTTTCCTGGAAATCTCCTGGGACAATTTGTCCCAATTCTACAGTCGATTGGGACTATTCCAGTAAGCATCTGTAAAACTCTCTTTCCTGCCATAAGATTAGCATGGCAGGGAAACAACTTTACAGCTTCGTAACAATAATCGTGTTACGACAACAAAAACACGTCCACCATTTGCAATCTGAGAGTGTTTCCAAGTTTCTTCAATCATAATTTCATTCCCTATTTCCTTAAGAACACTGAAGACTTAAAAACCCACGTAAAAGTGGGATTTATTTGCCAAAAGGGAATGAAGTCTAATCTAAGGGATGTCTATCCCATTAGAGCAGAAAGGATGTCTTTGATAAGAACGTTAAATGATATTTTAAAATGCATGTTATGAATGCGCTGAGAAGGATGAAAAGGATTTTCTATTTCATGAAATATATGGATTTGATCAAGTGCTTTAAAACATTCATCGTCATTTCCAAACTATGGAAGTTGTTTAAATATGCTTGGGTAAAAGTCAAGTTTATGGTGCACAAGCCGTTCCTCCCCATTTAGGATCGTCAGCTCTTTGTCGCCAAGAGCGATATGGCTTGGCGATGTGAGAACATTTGTTTGGGTGCGCAGTGAGCATTTTATTGTGGTCTTGTGGACGCAATGCCTGAGGCATATCGAGTGCGTTCCGGGCAAATTTTTTAAACAAACAAACAAAAAAGAAACATCAGTGACTTCGTGTTCAGCAAAGTGGGAAAATAGTAGCTTCGCTTTTTCATTGAATGTTATGAATCTAAGTTTTTTTAAAATTTCAAAACGAGAAATCCATAAATAGCATTTCGTATTAGATAAGAATTGCACCGCGAAGAAGAATTTGAAGCCATATTTTCCAACCACGTCAGTCGAAACAAATCCATTATCCAAGCTTTCAAAATTCAAAACGTAGAATTCCAAACGAAGTTTCATTCAAATTCGAAGAAATCGACTAACGTAATAGTAAATAGCACATACCTGACCAATAAAATCGTAGCGCTGAAGCGCGAAATAAAAATATAACGATTCCAGCGCAAACAAGACACGAATAGGAACATTCCTTCACAACCAAAACAAATGTTCTGACGTCGCCAATGCGTCTTTTATTTGGCGGCAAGGAATTGGCGAGCTAAAGCGGAGAGAGGGGGCTTTGCACCGTAAACCTTACTTCAACCTATGCTTGATTTTTTTTTCGAATCCTTATGGTTTGGTTTTAAATTCTAATTATTTCTATAAAAAATTTTTATGTTGAAAATAATAAGACTAGTTTTACGAGCGAGCTGTGTTTGAATCCATTATTTGATTTCATTCTTTTTTTTTATCCACGGGTGTTTTATTTTCAAAGCATATATAAGTAAGCCATTGGAGTCAACTTGTGTGACGTCACAGTCATATGACAAACGTAAAATGCTCGTGGATTTCAACATTTAACCTTCAGGTTCTGTTAAGTTTCCTCACGAATTGCACGTGAGCATAAATTGTCTCCATATGATTTTAAACACAATACAGCTTCCTGAAGGTCAATAAGCCATATTGTATAGCAACGAATTCGGAAACCCTCCGCGCTTTTGCGCATGTTCCGGGCAGAGTTATCTTCATCAAAATAGGGGGAAAGTGAAGAATGGAAGGGGATGTTTACATTTTACTGAGCGTGATGGAACAAATAATTCCGGAAATGCGCTCCTATGATTCATTGCCTGTCCCCCCTTCTCGGTGTAAAATCGTCCAAAAGTGGTAGCCTCGGAATCCGTTGCTGAACAGTACTAGCATTGTTTACCAAAGAAAAAAATAATAACACAAATAGCTTCTATTTCTTAGGAATGAAGCAGTCTTCTAAAATACAGCATTTAAATCAGCCCAGCTCGTGTGGCGTCACAACGAATGTAATCTACTGTTCAGCAACGGATTCCGAGACTAGCACTTTTGGACGATTTTACACCGGAATGCTGTGACGCATTTTTTTATGGCAGAAATAGATGAGGAGAGAATCTGCATCAAATTTTGCCAAAAGTTTAGCAATATCTGTGGTGATACTTATTCAAGGTTAAAGAAAATTTATGGGTAATATTTTATGATCCACACAAGAGTTTGAGTTCGTCAGAAGTTTCCAACATGGCCATTAAAATGTCGCAAGTGATGACTTCAAAAACATTGAAAAATGTCAAAACATCCAAGATCTGAGCACGAAAATCATTGGGTCACTCATTATTCGTGAGTTAGCTGAAAAATGCAGCAGTAGTATGGTTCAGTTGGATCAGAAGATTTCGGGATGAGATGTGTGTTTTTCAAGTTTGTGCCGAAACTGCTCTCTAAAGACCAACCAGCGGGAGTGGTCTCCCCTAAACTTTCTCGTATACTTCCCAAAAAGATATGTCATTTTCCCTTTAACTAGGGTTGTCATACGTCCCGTATACTATTTGTCCCGTTTGCTTCCTGAACTCTGAGTCATTATAATTTTAAAATGACCTGCGCCCATTTTTATGATAATGTGTGGAAGGAAAATGATAACAATTAAAAAAAAATTGCGTATGTTCTCAATTTTTACGCGGGCTGAGGTACCACCACTTTATTTAAAGATTTTGAGAACGAAATCTTACTACATTTATTACGCAAGATTTCACCATACCTTCCATCTGGAGAATGTCAGAAAACGAAGTTTCTGGTTCAGGGGATTGCCATAATTTCCGAAGCGCGTCCGAAGCTACTATTTCGTAGGCCGCCAAGGTCAAAAGCCAACTATACTAACTTGAATAAAACAAGCGAAACGCTCGCCAACACAGAGTCGCAATGTGCATTTTCAACCAAATATGCAATTTGAACACCTTTTTTTCAAAGGATGGAAACGAAATTTCAGCACAGATCTATAATTAATATTAGCAAACGTCATACCAATTTTTATTTATCTAAGCCAAAGGGTTTAGGACATATAATTTTTACAAGTATGCGATTATACAGACCGACAGACAGTCAACCCTTTGACGGATTTGGCCCAAAATTTCATACGGGCCTACATTCATGACGATAAAACCGTGTACCAAATGTTATCCATCTAGCTATTCAAGTTTTTGAGTTATAGTGTTCACATGACCGCGGGCATGCAAACAGACAGACTTCCCGTCGACGGATTTTGTCCAAAATTTGAAAGAAACCAGAAATAATGTTTAAAGACCACATACCAAATTTCATCCCCGTAGCTCTAATAGTTTTTGAGTTATCGTGTTCACAGACAGACAGACATAATTCCAAAAATTGTGTTTTTCGGACTGAGGGAGGTCTAAAACGTGGAGATTCGCCAAAATCTCAAGTTCGAATTTTTTGACGATTACAATACCTTCTCACGTATACGAGAAAGTAAAAAGAGGATCGACTTCATCTGCGCTCGATCTCCTTGAATGTGCTCAAAATGAGGGACAAGCGGTAGTGGCTAACTTGAAGAAGTGGTAGTTCTTTCCTTCTAACTAACATATTCCCGTAGAATCACCGATTCTCGACCCGAAACAACATGTTGGCACATAATAAGAACCATCTTGGGATTAAACTCTAAAAAGCCACATTCGCCCGAATTATTAATATCCCTTAGCTATACTCGCAAAGCGGGGATATAAATTGGCGATATCGGTCCAGTTTATTAAAGCTGGTAAAATTTTATTTAGCGATATCTCTCAGGAAATGGAGGGCAGCCGACCATTGATGGCGTTTCTAGGGACCGTGAGTTTTCACATAAAATAAAAATTGACGAAACCGATACAATGGTTGGGCCTGGGGGCTCTGGTTTCTGGAAGGTTTTTTCCCATAGAGATAAATTACAATGAAATATTTTTTTGATTTCTGTCGAAGATGGAGTAAGCGGGGCAGTCGGCATTCGATGATGTATATAGGCGTCATGATCTTTCATATGATATAAAATCTGGTAAAATCGGTACAGTGGTTGGAGCTGGGAGACTCTGTCAAGGTTTTACTCGACGGAGAATTGCATAGTGGAGTAGAGCTTTTGAGACTTCTCTCAAAAATGGAGGGTGCAGACGACCATTGATGTCGTATCTAGGGGTCATTAACTTTTATATGACATAAAAATTGGCGAAATCGAACCTGTTGTTGGGGTTGGAGAACAGAACTCGTTCTTTCGTTTTACTATTTTAAATAAATGGATGAAATGTGTTCTTCAATTCGTTAACATTAACTACCTATGGAAAAACGATAGCAGCGCTAAAATGCAGAAATTCATAGAATTGAACGAAAGAAGCATTTTACTAACAAGGGGAACAACAGGTACAGGGGT
>BGPR01005053.1:36371-62327 GCA_013235015.1 Araneus ventricosus
TTACAATACTTTCTCTTTGTATACTTCGTGTACGAGAAAGTAATTGAATAATTGACGATTACAATACTTTCTCTTTGTATACTTCGTATACGAGAAAGTAATTGACGATTACAATACTTTCTCTTTGTGTACTTCGTATACGAGAAAGTAATTGACGATTACAATACTTTCTCTTTGTATACTTCGTGTACGAGAAAGTAATTGACGATTACAATACTTTCTCTTTGTGTACTTCGTATACGAGAAAGTAATTGACTATTACAATACTTTCTCTTTGTATACTTCGTGTACGAGAAAGTAATTGACGATTACAATACTTTCTCTTTGTATACTTCGTATACGAGAAAGTAAAAATGTCAAAAATTGAGTCGAAATTCTAGAGAGCTGCGCACGCGCCGCTTTCCAAGGCGGCCACAGCTGGAAGTTGGGGAAATGTCTCTACGCAGAAACGATGCCTTTTATCTCAGTTTAATCTTGCTATTTAAAAAGTTGTGACAAATTTTAAGTCGAATCGAAACCTTGTTTAATAATAATTTTGATTTAAATTGTCTCAATGCAGCGGTATCAAAAGTACTCTGAAACAAAGCGAACTGAGTTTCGTCGCGTTCCTTTCCTGTGTTCCCAATAAGTTAGACAACACGACTTTTTGTTAAGTTAACCCTAAAAGTCCCGATTTTTTAAAAAATGATTTAAAAATGTTTTTGACTTTCATTTCTTGAATAAAAGATAGGAAAAATACTTTTAAAAAATCCTATTTTGTTTTAAGTATGGTTTATAGTTAAAAACCAGTTTGAACCCATCGACAAGACTGGGTTTTAATTGAAAAATAAATCTCGTCAATAAAATTCTATAATATCAAACACAGATGATTTTTAAGAACTAATAATATGGAGAAGGAGTTTTCTTTAACGTTATAGAGTAAAATATGTTATTCTCAAACGCACAAACAAAGGTTAAAAGATGGAACCGCAAGTGAAAACTCATCAATTTATTTTCATTTTTTTTTTATCAGCACTGAGGTTGCCATTTATATGTTGTAAATTGATTTAATAACATTGGCATCAACAGGCATTTGAGCTTCGGTCTTATTCTGAAGAATTTTAGTGGCCAAAATTGGGTATGTTAATTAAAAGCAACACTGGTCCTTTAAAACATGCAGCATTAAAACTTAATTTCCCATTTTTATTGCAGTTTTCCAGTCCAGTTTCAGCATATATTCTATTGGCATCAATAGGCATTTGAGTTTCAGTCTTATTTTCAAGAATTTTAGTGCCAAAATTGGGTATGTTGCTTAAAAGCAACACTGGGCCTTTAAAACATACAGTATTAAAACATAATTTCCCATTTTTATTGCAGTTTTCCAGTCCAGATGAGCAGGGAACGAACGAAATCGAAACATCCTCACTGACGGAATGTCCTTCGCCTCCCCCAGGTACTTTGCTTTGTAATTATATGTATGATAACTTATTTTTATGGGTGTGATTGGTTTTGAAGTAATACCAATCACCCCACTTGAAGTAACATATTCGCTTATTTGCACTATTCACCCTCTGATTCCTAAGGCCATTGAAATAAAGGGACCTCAAAATAATTCTTAATCTTCTTAATTCTTTCCGTCAAAAGATAAATTCATCTGTATTCCAAATTAGCGGCCATGTAGGCCTAGCGGTAAGGCCTCGGCTTTGGGATTTGTGAGTCTCTGGATCGAACCCGGATTCCACAGATGATCCACATGCTGAATCTGCTGTCAGCACTCGAATGTCGCCACGTTAATGTGGGACGTGGAAGTTTAGAAAATGTTGTGTGCCGGCATATGTTATCCTTACCAGCGGAAAATAGTTCGAAAGACGAAGTTCGTCCCAAAATAGCCCTCTTGTAGCTTCATAAGGTTTATGTGGAGTTTACGGTACACACTAAATTCATTCCTCTTAGGATCTCCAACTCTTTGCCGCCAAGAACGGCGATGAGAGAACATTTGTTTTGGATGCGTCTAGATGTTTTTAAGGAGTTAGAAGCGCACATGCGCACAAATTGATCTTTTCATCGGTGTTTTGCTTATCAGACTATATTACGCCACGTTCCGATTGGACTGTTTTGTTCAATTCTTCGATGTGATTGGTCGATGAATAAAACTTCGTTTGGAATTCTTCGGACTGAATATCGGTTCAGTACCGTGAATGTTATTCTGTGTGTTTCGTTTCTCAATGAATAAGCGAAGCTACGAGTATTCCGCTATGCTGAAAGCGAAGTCGCTGATATTTTTTAAGATAAAAAATTTGCCCGGTACACGCTTGAAATGCCGCAGGCATTGCGTGCGGAAATTCTAGTTTTCGGAATTCAAAAAAAAAAAAACCCTAGATTCCTAACATTCAATGAAAAAGCGAAGCTACTATTTTCCTGCTATACTGAAAACGAAGCCGCTGATGTTTTTTTAAGTTTAAAAAATTTGCCCGGTACACGCTTAAGATGCCACAGGCATTGCGTGCTCAATCTCTTTTTCAGGTGACGCATGAGCAAGAGAGCAATAAAAATCGCACTGCACATCCAAAACAGTATTTGGCGACGGCAAATGAAATTGCGCCAAGAAAAATTGGCGAGAAACAGGTGTGTACCGTAAACTCCACATCTGCCCTTCATAAAGGGACGTAAATCTAATTCAACTAAACTAGTATATTCTGAATAAACGCTTACAAAGTACGAAGCTTGCTTGCAACAATTATCGATTTCCATTTAAAACCTTGTGAGAAATACAGTGTTTTCAAATTATCCTTGCAATTTAAACTTAATGCTGTATAAGCATATTTCATCAAAATATTTTATTTTACGTTCTGATCTAATTAAATTTAAAAGAATTCAGAGTTATTAGGTGAAGTTGGTCCATAGTTTTTACAAACGCAACTTTTGAAATAAATGCTTACGCAAGCTTAATTTAATCTTACTTCCTACAACTTCGGTATCTTCACAAGATATGAACACATTCTTCTGTAGAAAGAAAACTATATATTACTAAAATTTATAAGTCAATTTTTAATGCCTAGTTTATGCTAGCTTGAGAGAAATATAACTTCATTCCAGAACTGCTCACCCAAATTTTCTTATTAACCTTGGAAAAATCCCTTGCATTGTTATTTTCTGCCCTGACATTTAATCCTGAAGGTCGAAAATCAATATTATTTGCTATGCAACGCCTTTGAGTAACTGTCCTTCCTCGTTGGGGGAATTTTTTGTCTTCCTTTCTCATTTTGGGCGTGTCTGACAAAACAAGATATATTTAATCTGTCTGATAAATTTTAGTGGATTAAAATGCATTCAATAAGACGAGAATATAAACATGACAACAGAGAGAGAGAGAGAGACGTGGGTTTGTGATTACGCGAGGACATTTTTTTCTCTTTTTCTGTATTTGGGCATGAGGTAAGTTTTTATTTAGGATGGCTAACTTTAAAAAACCAGATGGCTGATATTTTTAAATCAATCTTATTTAGCGGTTTATTTTCCCTCTTTCTTCTGAAATAATACCCTTCGATGTACAGATCTCCTTTGTCTTTTGTTGAGAAATTTCGGGCTAAGAGAAGCTATTTTTGGCGTGATGCAAGCTTCTTACAGAAAAATGTCCCAATTATTATTTTGAATCCATTTCGAATAAAGTCCTTAGCCCTTGAAAAAATGGACTAGAATGGATTCCTTGTTTATTTGTTTCGATTACCTCTGAGTTTTTCTTTGTTTTTTGGCTTTCTTTGTATGATATTGATTTCCAGAGGTATATAACATATGTTCATGTATGCATGATCATAAATTTTTTTCTAACTTAATTTGAGTTAAATATGGTTTCGCTCTTGATCCACACGCTTTTAATGTTCTCATCATTGTGTAGAAAGGATACAGGTGACAAATGAAGAGTTTTTATTTCTGTATTGTTAGTTACGGCTAGACTAGTCTACTGTTGTCGTCTTTCTGAAGGATAAAACTTCAAAGTCGTAGCGCCTGGGGGTCAAGAGGGATGTAGATGCCCCTGTCTCCAATTTCAAGGGGAGCCATCGAGTCAAAACCGACTAGGTGCATGTCATTCTTAATGCAAAATATGCCGAGGGGGATGTTAAAAATAATACCGTACCACTGACGCTATTGACGCTTCTTAAACCGCTGTTGACAGCTGGGATAATAGAAAAAACATATTTCTTCCTGAGTGGGTGATGGTTTATTTTAATTGCGAACAAATCATTAATAACTTTAATTATTACTATCTCTCGTTTGCAAAAACTTATAACATTTGGTGCTGTACATGCACTCACTCCCCCTGCTCCATTTTCTATAGCGACAAATAGAGATGGTGGTTATTGTAAAAAAATCCAGTTTTTTTTTCACCTCCGGTTTAACCTGGTGGTAAAAACCGCTCAAAATAACCGGTTTTTTCAAAAACCGGTTTTCGGTTGTTTTTTTAAGCAACGTTTGTGGACAGAATTTTTTATTAATAATAATAATATACAATAAGTAAGTATCGATGCAATAATTAATTAATGTAATAAGTAATGATTATAAATAAGTAATTAATACAATATGTAATAATAATAAATGAGTAATTATTGCAATAAGTAAATATTATAGACTAAATTTTTTATTAACATTGCTTTCACAAGAAATTAATTCATTGGCCAATATTTATCATCTAATCTGCTGATCAAGACTCTTTCAGCAATGTGATGATCCGTGAGTCGACATCTCTCATCGGAAACAACATCATTCAGCGTAGATACTAATCTTTCGGACGCCACAGAAATTCCGACTAAAGATAAATATTTTTTGCCTACAAAAAACAGACGCCGTTTGCAGTCAAAATTTTTTATTAGTGTTGTTTTTGCAGGAAAACAATCCATTGGCCAATCTTTTCACAAAGACTCTTTCAGTAATTCGCCAACCAACAGACGCCTCGAGGAAGCGGTTGTCGGTGATTGGCCTAAGATGATGAAATTCAAAGCTTTGTACTTGGTAAATTTTAGTCTAGTCGAACCTAAATTCGAACTTATCTTCCAACCCATTTTTTCCCCAGGTTTTTGGATTTAAAAAAAATAACCGGTTTAAACCGGGCAAAAAACAATTGAAAAAAAACCGGTTAACCGAAACAAAGAAAAACAGATTTCTGTTTAAATCGGCAGGTTTTTCCCACCCCTAGTGACAAACCGTGAATGAGCTTCTGTCACTTTTTAAAGACAAATACGAAGAAGGGGCGAAAAAATCATATTATGACCCTGGCGCTACTTATCTTCACTTAATGCTGAGTTTCGCTGTAAAATTTGTGGATTAATTGTTTTCAAAGTTCGAGATGGCAGCACCAATCGTTTAATGCTCCTAGTGAAACGGCGTATATTGAAGGGTACAGAAATCTTATCACCTTGCCGAGGTTTCAAAATATGCAAATCATTCCTGTTGCTTAACCAATCGGGTTTCGCTCCCCTTTTTTTAAACATCTTAATTTATTATTGGAGTTCAAGATTGTTTTATTTTGCGTTTATACCTTTATTCTGAATCAATCGGAGGACGTCAGTCGCTAAAAATTAAAATGTTATCATATCCGATATTGGATGTTAAAACTTTGGGCTAATAAATTGTAAAGCCCCATGTAATGATGTACAAGACTCCATTTCTTGGGTGTTTTCATTTCAACTCTTCTTTTCTGTGCTAATCAATTGCCATTGAATTTTTCCTTTTTCGTTCATTTTCCTCACGTTTTGTGATCCCACGTCCTTATCAAACTGAGAAACTATACTCAAACTGTCGGCATTCCAATTAATTCTTCCCATTACCAAATCCAATCGCTTATTCCTATATTTATTTTGTTGTGTTTTTGCAGTCGAACAAATCATTCCTGTTCTGGACACAGTTTTCTGCGTTCCGGGCGAGGAAGAACACAACCTTCAGAGCTTACAGGAGGAACCAGAGGTGGTCGACGAAGTGGAAGTGGAAGATGAAGTCGAAGCCACAGTTGAACCTGAATTGGAAGTTGAAGACGAGGAGGATGAGGACGATGACTTCGAGGAGTGCAATTTCCAAGACACCACTGAGGATCTCTCCGACTCTTCGGAGCAGATGTCCCCCCTCAAGGAGTACACCACGCCAGAGAGGAGGAATGGCACCCGTTCGTGTCCAGGAACCCCAGACACTCACCATTCTGCAGATGCGAACCTCTTCTACCAGTACAGAGAGAGGAAAGGGTCGCTGGGCAGCGTGTACAGAGGAGGGGTCTTGCCAACGATAGGCAGCGTGCTGAGGTTAAACATGAGGTAAGTGACCTTGGTTGACTATCAAAATTCGAAGCGTAACTTTCTTTTAATCATTCTGATTATCTAAAATAGAAGGAAAAACAGTTTTGAATATACTGAAAGGCAATTATATTCAATCCAGTTTGTTGATGCCATATGAAATCTGATGGGAATTTTTAGAATGTCTTCCTATTCCCCATTTTGCATACTGCGATTTTGTGGTACCAATGTCTCAATTTCGTTTCATAAAGTCTAAAAAACAGTTTTGAAACTACTGAAAGTTAATTATGTTCAATCCAGTATGTTGATGCCATATGAATTCTGATGGGAATTTTTAGAATGTCTTCCTATTCCCCATTTTGTATACTGCGATGTTGTGGTACCAAAGTCTCAGTTTCGTTTCATTAAGTCATCGATATATGTTTCAATTCCTTCGGACTTTCGGTTTGTGCGCTTATCAGATTGCTGCGACTCCCACTATTATTGTAGTCCCGGGCTGGAGGGCACCACGAGTACGTAGATGAGAAGCCACCGATTAAGTAAGCGGGATCTCGTTTCTCCTGGTGGTACAATAATGGTGGTGTCAAGTTATCCCCTCCAGTGATAGTACGTACTTTCTACGGGAGAAGTCGGGTAATGGCGAATAGGACTCCAGCCTCAATACCTGATCGAGCTATTGCAACAACTGTCATTCAATGTCCCCGAGTGCCATGGCAGGACGGGGCAACTCTGTTAAGGTTATAAAACTGCTGCGTGTATAATCATTGGACATCCTGACATTGTTGTGAGAGAGCAGGTTCAATGCCGGGTATCATCTTTGTCGTCTGACAGCAATTCAAAGTTTCGAGGTCTGCCCTATATGAGCTTTTCAAGCTATATGATGGATATCAATTTGACAAGATCTGAGAATTTTGCACATCTTAAATTAATAGTTCACTTGATGCTGAGTTTCTCTTGAAAAAGTGTTTTCGGCAATTATATATTCCATCCCTTCATTTGCTCTTCTCTCATAATTTATATCCAAAATTGTGTAAGGTTGTATAAGAAAAAGTATATTATTTGCTGATAGAGGAATTTGGCTTCATAACCACTGATTGCATAGAATAATATTTTTCTTATTAAAATGGGAGAAAAGTATCATCACTGAAAGTAACATCGTTCTCTTCTATTAGTGAAAAAAATCTTAGAGTTAGATTTAAACGGTGTATTATTGTTCAGCCAGTTCTCCGTAAAGCACTATGGAAGTGTTCTGCTGTCTATGCATCCTTAGATTTCTGCTTCACTGAAATTTTCAGCGTGCATATAGTATAGGCACGGAAGAACGTGGATTTTTAAGAACAAGTGTAATCAACTGCCATAATATCAACAGTATAAACAATTTGTGTCAAAATTTATTATTATTATTATTTTTCTTTGTTCATTTTTTTCTTCAGAAGAGTTTATTTTATATTTGTGTTTAATTGTGTATATTTTCCAAAATTTTTTGTGTGTTTCCTGCATGTTTTATATTTAATCAAGTTCTGTTGTTTAAGGTATCCGACTGGTTTAAAATCGTCGTTTTTGATGAAATTATCAAACAATTATGACTTAATTTTGTAGCCTGTTTAATCAGCTTTCCAAAACTGTCTCACTTTTTACTCTACGTGAATTACCATTGGAGTTACAGCTGTTTTATTACCGAACTGTAAACATTATTTTATGTTGCATGAAAATTTTAAATGTGTTTTCTGAGAAATGATATTTTTGAAGAAAACTGTCGACCGTAACAATGATTTCTCAAAAAGTTATTCAAGTATTGATGTGAAATTTTCTGAGATTGTTTTCTGTAATATGCTCGATGTTCTCCTCTAAAAACTAAGGTCAATTTTAAAATCAAGTATTATTTTTAAGTGCTTAAATATAAACGAAAGGCATTTTTTATGAAAAATTACCAGTTTAGGAACTATGCTCAGTATATCTCAAAACTATTTTGAAGTACAAGAAATATTTTAGAGCGTAGCACAAATAACTGTCATAAAAATGTACTCCTGCATGGATTTATGTATATTTAGAGTACGATTTTGTCTATGGCTGTTAGCGTAAGGTAAATATTTTAGTAATTTTTTTTCAAATTTCTCAGTTTTTTTTTAATATTTTTTGAAAGCCTAATTTTACTAATTCACATTATTTTCATAGTTTTAAAACATATACAGATGAAAAATGACATTAAATATATATTTCAGTTATTTTTCAAAAAAATGTCTCCGAACACAGTCGGATACCTTACATGTTTTTTTTATAATTTCTGTCTTTAAATGTCAAACTCTTTAAGAGTGTGTTGCCCAGACAAGGCATATATTTGTCCTGATTCAGTAATTTGTCCAGTTCAAGTTTTGGGTTTTTCATAAGTTTAACCCATGGGGAAGGGAAGAATTTAAAGTTGTTCGGGTTTGGCATTCGCGTGGGTACCCAGGGCCCTGTGGTTGAAAGTGTTATACTCATCCACCCTGCACCCAACTGGTTAGATAACCCTTGAGGTTATAGGCATCAGGGGTGTGGGGTGGCGTCATGTCATGCCTATTTACTCGTGTATTCCCACATAAACATGTAATTGATAAACGTACGCCAAAATAGGGAATTAGTTCGATATTCTTCATTGGCATCAACAAGTTTCCCCAAAAATCATCGAAAAATAACTTTTCCACAAACGCTTCGTTACCTTTGTTTGTCGATTTTTTTAAGTATTCAGTGCTAACTTCGATCTTTTTTGTTTTGTTCAATAAAGTTTCTATGCACATCCATCCAAACTGCAAGCCGGAGATTTTTATCCCTGAAGTCGGTGGTATCGTGGTCTAAAGTGCTAACTTCGGAAACTATTATGAGAAGCAAAACAATTTTAACAGACCTTAAAATTGAAAAAAAACTTCGAATAATGCCAGCTTGAAAACGATGATAATTTTTCTATTTTCCATAATTTTTTTAACAAACTTAGTTTTTTAAATACAGCCTCGATAATTCGCACAAAAATAGAGGTATTTAATATTTGTGTTGGAATGGCAATGCACATGGAAATAAAGGCAATTGTATGAAACTAAAAATATACGAAATATTTTTCTTGTTCGTGAATGGCAACGTGCGGATAAAATAAATGCAATTAATAAGAAATATATGGAATATTTTAAATAAGCGTAAATGGCAACGCGTGGAGAAAAATATCTTTATCTTCATGCCCCGTTTTTGCGTAGTTCTGTAACACAGTGGTGGAAACGTATATTTAGGAAAAATTCACCTTCTCGTTGACCGATTTCGTGCGAAAATTGATACAGATCTACAGTTTTGGTGTAAGAACTACCTGCTCAATGCCAATCATCTCACTTGGTGCGTTTTTCCGAATTGTCGTGATAACAGGCACATGAAAATAGATTTTTCGTCTCGGTGAGGTCTAAAACGTCAAAACTAATCAAAATCTCATGATCGCAGCTTTTGGCAATTATAACAAAGAATGACTAACAAGCTGGAAAAAACACACAATAGGCAAAGTTAAAACAACAAAATTAATTGTCTTAATAAATAACATAATTAATCTTGTCTATTGTGTGTTTGTTCAGTTTGGTAGTTATTCGTTGTTTTTTCGTCATTGTACTCTCGGAAGTTGCTGCTTATGCGCGCACCAGATGCTTTGTGGTTATGTTTTTTGTGGGTCTATTGCTTTTTTCCATAATTGCTTTTAGTATTTATTGTTTTTTCGTGTATTTTGACGATTATAATACATTGCCTGCGAAAATGGAAAGATGTCGAGAATCATGAAATAGGATGGTAAATCATTTATTTCCTTAAAGAATATAAGGAGGAAAATCATTGGACACGAAACTAATAAAACCATTGAACTGTAAATTTAAAAAAAAATTACTTTTGAGAACTAGAGATTCCATTGCTTGGCAGCGGAAAATTTTGCAAATCACTCAAAACTCTGAACGCTAAAATCTTCTTTTTCACATAGTGATTTTTTTAAAATTAATTTTGAATGCCGTTGAACAGTTCTATATCATTTACATAGTGCCACTGTTGCATGTTCATGGATGTAAAATTGAAATCTTTGATGAAATACGGACCATAGTACATGACATGACAGCACCCCACACCCCTGGTGCATACAACCTCAAGGGTTATCGAACCAGTTGGGTTGGGTGCAGGGTGGGGGAGTACAACAATTTCCACCACAGGGCCCCTGGGAACCCACGCGAATGCCATTCCCCGAACAACTTTAAATTCTCCCCTCCCCCATGGGTTAAACTTATGAAAAAAACCAAAACTTAAACTGGAGAAATTACTGAATCGGAACAAATATATGCCTTGTCTGGGCAACACACTCTTAAAGAGTTTGACATTTACAGACGGAAATGATAAAAAGCATTAACAGAACTTGATTAAATATAAAACATGCAGGAAACACACACAAAAGTTTGGAAAATATACACAATTAAACACAAAATCAAAAAACTGTTCTGAATAAAAATTGAACAATGAAAAATAATAATAATAAAATAAATTTTGACACAAATTGTTTGTACTGTTGGATATTATGGCAGTTGATTACACCTGTTCCTAAAAATCCACGTTCTTTCGTGCTTATACCATATGGAAGCCGAAAATTTCAGTGGAGCACGAATCTAAGGATGCATAGGGAATTTGTATTCAAGCAGTTTTTATTTTTCTCAGATTTCCCTAGGGATTTTGTCTCTCTTGTTACTGTCTGACGGTTGCTTGACTGTATGAGGCACTTACTTATTAACAAAACGCACGAAAAAACATACAGGTTTGCTGTGAAATATCAATATCTATCGTATGGGAAAATGTCTTTTTCATAAGATTTAACACTTTGACGTTCACTTTGAAATGGGTGATGGACGCCAGAAGCAACATTTTTTTCGTTAAATAGTTGATTCTTGGGGAGTTCCATGAGGATTTCAAACTTAGAGTGAAATTATTATTTTTCCTAACAAATTTTTCTAAAAAATGGCGGACGTCTAAAGGCGTCGTTTGTTTTTAATATCTCGATTTCGCTGTTACACAAAAAACGTCTTGGTGGCTGTACAGACTAAAACAATACTTTTTTGGAAATAATTTAACAAAAAGAAATATATATATTTAGAAGCCAATATAACTTTATTTTTCACATTAATTCAGTGAATTTGAATAGATTTAGATCTTTCTGTAATACAAAATTAAAAAATTCAAGCATAAACACTTATATTCATAATAAAAATTTGGAGAAACATTTGTAAGGGAGCGCAAATGGTAGATGCACTTAATGATAATTATTTAATCATTCATTCTTAGACTTTCAAAGAAAATAGATTTAATACTGATATATTACTAATATAATAGCCCAGATCTACCTCCAACTGATCCGGTAACGCTCTGGCGTAACCAACATCATAATTCGCGCCATAGCACTGCGAGACGTTAAACAGCATTATTTCATTGTTCGAGCACCTAAATTTCAGTCATCTTAGATTTAAAAGAGTAATTGTCGTTCTAATTTCAAATTTAATAGCTCTAAAATAGTGAAAGAAAATTTGCTATCGATTGATATAAAATTTATCTCGCTATAATCAATAGTTCCCACGAAATTTTAAATTATATTAATCATATATTTCAAATTAATTTCCGTTTTCTAATAGAAAGTAGTAAATCATTTCAGTGGTATATCATGCGCTCATAATTTGGATGCCACAATGCATCTGATTATTTATTGCATTCGTGATGATATAATTTGATAATATTTTTTGACAACGTTAACATTTACACAGTCATCTGAAGTACAAGGAAAACTGCTAAACAACTAAAAATACTTCACACGGAATGTTGTTTACCAAGAGGTTTTTTGAATAAAAAATATGTAGATAAAAAATTTCCTGCCATAAAACATATGTTTATTTTATTTGTTTTCAGTCAATGTTAAACATTTTTTTCGCTTATATATCTATTTAAACACGTCAAATTTGACGGGAAATCTCTCGAATGAAGAGGCAATTTGCTGCCGTCATACCATGAGGGTGATTTTCTAGTACTTTAATAATTTATTTATAATGCTAAGAGTATAGGACGGAAATAGTCGTCGTTTGCCTCTACAATCCCAATCATTGTACGTCTCTAGACATCATTTACGTCAACGTTTTAGCGAAGTCAATTGTGGTTACTTATAATTGTAAATTGATGAAGGTTATACCTGATAAAGGGATGAAACAACGATTATAAAATGACTAGTTATATTAAAGTTATCAAAACGGTGTAGTAACCTTTAAAAACTATGCATGCAAATGAATTGACACGAGATGAACTTGAGTTATTATTATGAGTGCTTAAATTGCAGCGATATTTTTCTAATTTATTTATATCACGTCATTTTTAATGGAAACGAATAATCCCTCCAATTAAAAATTAAAATATTCAGAAAATCATCAATATTCAAAAATAAAACTACTTCTCATTTATATTTATTACAATATTCGATATTGGTAGATATATTATTTTCTGCTACAAAAATGTGTGATGTTCATTTTAAATTAACTAAACATTAGAAGTTTTTGACATCAAGTGAATCTCTACATGAAAAGAATTCTTTAAAAATTATTTGCATTACCGTGAAAGGGAAAACAGTCTATGTTGCTATAAATCCCCCTTTATTTTAGTTCATTATAACCGTAAAAAAATTGAAATGAGAATGAAAAGAACTTTATGAACATTTCTACATTATCTGGAAGAATCCCTTGAAACAAGAATCAAAACAAACCAGCTTCAGAGTGCAGAAGCATTAGGGAACCATTAAGGGACTTTCTTAATGTTGGTCTAAATGTTATTTCTTTGTTCTTTGAAAGAGTAGGTACACAACAGGAGAGGGAAAAGAACAATGGCGTCAGAATAAGATTGCTTTATAGTTAAGGAAAAAATATTTAATTGTGTAAATAAAGAGGCGGTAGCGGTTTTAACCCTCCAAGCGGATAAATTACTTTGATCGAACAAATTTCAGCTCTAAGAAATGGACTTTTAACTTAGATAAACCGTACTTTTTCTTTACCACAAGCTCCTATTAGATACAGGCATTAATTATTTTAAAATTTTAACAATAGCTATGTGGCTGCTATGCACAAGATTTTGGAAGGGTTGCCTTATTATACGCTGGTATTAGAAATGTTTAACCTATACATCTTCGGTAGTTTTCCTGAAATGAAGGCTATGCCCATAAAAAAATGAGTAATTTTAAAATAAACCCTAGCCAATTTCACCTCTAAGAAAGGGACTTTAACTTAGATGAACCGTACTTTCCATTACTGCCGGTGACAAGGTATAGATACAGTTGCTAATTATTTTAAAATTTTAATAATAGTTATGTTGCTGATAAGCACAAGATTTGGTAGGGTTGGTATACGATTATATGCGGTATTTAGAAATGTTTAATTATTATCTTCGGTGTTTTTCTTAATTGAAATAAGTTGTCCCCTAAAAATGAGTAATTTTAAAATAAACCCTAAATTTCACCTCATTAAGAAAGGATTTAACTTTAGATGAACCGTACTTTTTCATATTACTCGCCGGTGACAACTTGCGTAGATTACAGGCTAATTATTTTAAAATCTTAATACAGCTATGTGGTGCAAGGTCTAATAAGATTTGATAATTGATTGCTACATTATACGCGGTATTTAGAAATATTTAACTTATTCGTAGTCTTTCTTAATTAAATACAGCCATGTCCTGCCCATAAAAATGAGTAATTTTAAATAACCTAAACCCTTCACCTCTGAAGAAAGGGATCTTCAGATGAACCGTACTTTTCATTAACTGCTCGGTGACACTTATGCAGCATGCAGGCCTAATTATTTTAAAATTTGATTACACTTATATGTTGCTGATAATGAGATTTAATTATTGTTGTTACATTATATGCGGTATTTAGAAATATTTTACTTATACATCTTGTACTTTTTCTTTAATTTGGAAATAAGTTCCTGCCCAAAAAAATGAGTAATTTTAAAAAATAAACTCTAAAATTTCACCCTAAAGGGACTTTAACTAGATGAACTGTACTTTTTCATTAATGCTTTGCGTGACATGCGCTTGTACAGATCACAGGCTAATTATTTTAAAATTTTGCACACTGTTAAGTTGATACGCACGAGATTTGAATTATTGGTTGTTACATTATATGTCGGTATTTAGAAATGTTTTACTTATACATCTTTCGGTGTTTTCTTAATTGAATAAGTTTTCCGTCATAAAATGAGTAATTTTAAATAAACCAAAATTTTCACCTCTAAGAAAAGGGACTTTAATAGATGAACCGTACTTTTATCATTACGCCGGTGCACACTTTGTAGTAGATGTAGGCTAATTTTTAAAATTTTAATACAGCTATGTTTGCTGAGTACGCACACGAGATTTTGAATTATTGGGTATTATATGCGGTATTAGAAATATTTTCTTTACTTATACATCTTCTGTTTTTTCTTAATTGGAAATAAGTGTCCGCCAAAAAAATGAGTAATTTTAAATAAACCCAGTAAAATTCACTCTAAGAAAGGGACTTTAATCTTTAGATGAACCTGTACTCTTTTTCTACATTGCCGAGACGTTTGCATAGATACAGGTTAATTATTTTTAAATTTTAATCAGTATGCTTGTTGTTGATAAGCACAAGATTTGGAAGGGTTGCTGCTACATATATGCGGTATTTAGAAATGTTTAACCATACATATTCGGTAGTTTTCTTAAATTGGAAATAAGTTGTCCCGTCCATAAAAAAGTCGAGTCATTCAAAATAAACCCATAACCGATAGGACTAATGTTTATTTATTTATTTATCTGGAACTTCAGCCTAATTGGCCTTTTCTTGCAACTAGCTATGAAACACACTAAGTCTATCTATGAAGCTTTCTGCTGTTTGCTTCCTCTCGATTATGTTGCATGTTAACCTATTATTACAAAGTCTCTTTTAAGAGACGCTAGATTAATAGTTTTTCTTTCTAAAATGTTCCAAAAAATATTCACAGAATTATTTTTTTCAGCATAAATTTTCATAGAAAAAAATTTCTTGAGTATTCGTTTATCTATTCTGGTCGCTGGTTATCATTTAATATCGAGAGCGAAAGGTTGATAATACGAAGCTTTTATTCAAATCGACCGAAATTTGAAGAAGAAAAGGCTGTTTATTCTACAATTTTTACAATTAATTTGTGTGTATTTAACAAATATATCAAAGCAAATGAATTGTTAAAACTGTTTTAGAATCGTCACAAAATTTTTTTATTATTTTGATAGTTTATTTTTCCTATCAGGATCTTTTTGCCTAAATAGAGACACCAGGTTTAGAGGCAAACAATTGTGAATTTTTCAGGATGAGAATTTTTATTTTAGTAATTTTTTGCACCGATTTGCTCATACATGTAATATTATTGAAAAAAGTCTGTCTTGGGCATTAATGGATTATCGTTTCATTGTCGTAATGGGCGTCATTGTTTTTTGTGTACTGTGATCATTCAACCACCAGTTGGCATGGAGTCGAAGCAAAGCAGAAACAGAAAAAGTATTTTACTTAACTCAGGAGAGCGCTAGCTGCAAAAAAGAGAGACTACACGTCGACAATAAACGAAGTCCAACTTATAGGTGATTACCCGTAAAGAATAATTTAATCACGCCGTAAGACAGGATGAGTGCAGATTAATTTTTTTGGGTGATAGATGGAGCTCTGAGTTCTGCTTCCTACAGAACTGAGCACCGCCCTTTTTTTCCCAACAAAACACAGACTCACCTAGAGAACACAGCAATGGCCACAGGCAGCCGAAATGTTAATCACTCCTCATCCTCCTCTGTTATAAATCAGATCATGTCTTGGCGCAGTTAGCCTGCCGATCTTCCCACCTATGGTAACTATGTCCCAGCCTACTTCCTTTCCTATGGCTCTTGTAATTCTAATACCGTCAATATTTTAACCCGTAACATCTATCCCTTAATCTAGCTCCATTAGTTAAATATGATTCATGTACAATTACCTCGAAACTTTCTATCAAGTATATCTCTTTTCCCCTGTAAATTCTCCCTATAGTATTTAAATAAATGTTTTGCATCTAACTTGAAGTCTACTCATTTACTTTTATTAATCATTTTGTCTGAATTTAAGTGTCAATAAAAACCCTTAAACTCTTAGACATAAACCCGGAACTACTTACCCTTAGGAACCTCCGTAGAGCATTTTGTTCAATTGAACAGGATACGTTCAACATTATGATGTCATATGACATTATACCCGACTGTAATCATATAATTTAAATATGCACGTAAAATGGATATTGAATGATGCATTTCTACGTTTATCCTACACACTGATATGATATTTGCCCTCCCCTTATAATTATATTAGTGATTAGACATGTACGCAAACCCACTCGCAGGAAGTGCCATCAAAATAAATTTTTGCTGTTGATACCAAATTATGCGAATGAGTATATAACTTATCTTCTTAAATCAACAGAGAAATCTGGTTATTACCTCAAACTTTTTGTATTAGGTAATGGCTAGTTGGCTGTTTTTCCTTCCAAATATTTATTTTTAAGCTATACCTATTAGTGAACCTGCAGAAATATGCCATAGTAAAAAATTTGAATATATTAACTATCGGATCTAATTGTAAAACCTCAAACTGACACAGTAGCTTTCAGCCCCTGCCCTGACTGCTGGGTAAGTTGAGCCACACTACTAATGACTATCACAAAAACATCTTTTCTATTTGCTTACATTTTATTAATTTAAGTAACGCAAGTAGTTATCCACATTAGTATTATATACGAATTTGGCATCTTACTCGATAGAAACTGAGATACAGCTTTTATGATCATCGTCAAATAGTAATGTGAATTATACTCAAAATTGAGTCCCGAATGGTTTTCATAACAAGTATCTTGTAATCTGATAAGATGTTTCCATCCCACATATTCAGAGATATTTCTATAAACAAGACCTGATAAACCCGATAGCTACACGTGCCCCATGCGAAATGCAAGCCCAACAGCTTCCATATCGCCATTTTTGTTTCATGAGTGTAGGGATTTTTCTGAAAACATTTTCTGATAAGCAAACAAGCCCTATAGTAAGAATGAAAGAATTAATCTTCTGAATAATATTTGTAAAATGGAAAATATATTAATTTAGTACTTTGAATAAAAGCTTATTCATAAGTGAGGAAATTATCTCAGCTTAGCAAAAATTAGAAAATTCTGGCTGGTTCTGAATGAACGCTACTTCTTCAATACGCTGCTGTGGAAGAAGGAAGCGGATAATACACACTGTTGCAATTGCAGCTTAAATACCGAAAAGTATTAAAAATATCGCGCCCAACGTGCCCCTATGGCCAACTAGCCCCGGTCAACCCTACTGAAAGAAATTCCCATTCTTTTTTAATTAAGAGAGCAGGCACTTCTTTCAACTAACTAACAGGGAGAAACGATAGGATGAGTTCTGAAAAGAGGGAGCACAAGCCAAAATCGATAATCTCAGGAAGCTTTCTGAAGGAGAGAGACAGAGGATTCAGCGCTTATTAACGCTTACCTTTCAGTTTATTCTAGGAAGACTTGGGTGGGTAATAAGATAACCAAGAAACCGATGATGGATGAACAGTTCATTATGCCTCAGGACTCAATTAAGGCCAAGCCTCCGAGTTTTGTTTCTTGTAATTTGGTTGTTAAAGTGCTATACATTATACTGCGTAGTTTGTCGCTATCCAAAAAGAGCCTTTAAAAAAGAGACCCATTCGCTTTCATTGAATTTATCATTTAAAATTTAGTTATCGTGATTTTCTGATTTCGTGAAAACTAAATAAAAACTGTAAAGTTTTCTCTTTTTTCAGGTTTTATATTTTTAGGATTTTTTTTATTTTAATGCAGTAAAATCCCGGGAGTTGCAGCTGATCCGAACTAATTGCAGCTGACCTTTGTTCGGATTGCGGGGAATTTGGATTATGCGGGAAATTCGGTGAAATACTCTTGATATATCAAATTCAGTATAGTATTGACTCTGAGTACTCTGTGCAGGCGTACGGCGGTACAGTGGCAAACAAGTTGAGGGTGGAAGGAAAATATCCGAGTTTGTTTCTACTAATTAACGTGTTTTATTTATTCTTAGAGACGAATTCGAATACTTCATCTAAGTTAGGAATAAACATTAGCTTTGTTTTTGATTCCTAATTCTTATTTTTTACTTCATTTTTCAGTAAAATATCTTCAGAAAATTAAAAAAGATGTTCGTATTATTCGAAATTTCGGATTCCTGGGGTTCTACTGTATTTTAATTTGTTTGGTTTTCATCCATTGAAAGCTTTGAAATAAGGAAAGGGCGTTTTGAGACAAATCATTTGAGGAGTTACGGGTACGAAGGGCCAACTCAACAAATGGCGGTTTTCAGAAAAACGCGTTTGAAAAGTTTTCCATAAGTGCGAACTCAACAAAAAAGGTATTCACGGTATTTTCGTAGTGGGATGTCTCATTTAGCGAATTTTTGTCATCTTGCACTTTACAACCTGATTCCTTTTCTCCCCTTTGGTCAGAAACAACAGCTCCAGTCGACGTAGTTTTATTAATAGCAGTACGCACTCGTTTTACTGATACACCATGCATACTGCAAAATGCTTTACGGAATACACTGTATTTCTCATTGTTTATTACTACAGTGTAGTGAAGAGGCCGTAAGTACGACTCGGTCTTCCCGTTACATAGCACCTTTTAACATCTTTGCTAATCACCAACTTTGATAAGTAGGAATTTTGTAGGACGTAAATATGCAGTTCTCAAAAAGCATTAAAAATTTGTTGAGCATTATCTTGGCCTATTTTTGAGAAACATTGGCAGCTACATGGCTCACCGATTTGACGAGCTGGTACCACTGCATTCGTGTGTCTAGATGCGTATTCTTCGCCAGAGTTCCTTTTCTTTTCTGCCTCAACCTTCTTCCAAGTCTTCTCCTGCTTCATTCGTTTCCTGGAGTATCCAGGAAATGCATTATCATCAGTATCCATCACCGATGATAAGTAAGATCGCGGCAACGCAAAAAGATAATGCGCGGGATAATAAGCGGGGAAACTCATAAAGAAAAAAGGTTTTCGAGTTAAGACCCCTCAATGGCATCAAAATGAATTCTTTTTCACTTGCGGAAGAGGCAAAAAGATATTTCAACTCTTTGCTTCTCGGTGATGAAAAAATAATCTTTATGACCTTTCTCCAGATGGTGAATTTTTGATTTTCACTGATATGATTCTCAATAGGCAATATCACAATTCCGATTTTTTTCATTTGTTAGCTAGCAAAACTGCCTTTAAAAGCGGTTCAACTTTTTCTTGCCCTCTGTTTCTGGATGACCTGATGGTAAAAGTCTCTGCTTCGAGATAAAGAGGATCACAGTTTCAAGATTCAGTACGCAGAAGATAAGTCATGCATATGGGCTTGATGCCCATCAAAGTCCGTCCTTGCACATGGACCTGTATGTCAAATGTATCACGGATCCAGTTGCGAGGATGGACCTCAAAATGTTCGATTATTTTGGCGATTCATCTACGATTATTAATATATGCGAGAACAGGAGAGATTTGCTCATTTGACGCCTATTTGTTAGCTAGCAAAACTACCTTTAGAAACAGTTCAACTTTTTCCTGCCCTTTGTTTTTGAATGACATGATGGTAAAAGTCTCTGCTTCGAGATAAAGAGGATCACAGTTTCAAGATTCAGTACGCAGAAGATAAGTCGTGTATATGGGCTTGATGCGCAACGAAGTCTGTCCTTGCGCATGGATCTGTGTGTCAAATGTCTCACGGATCCAGTTGCGAGAATGGACCTCAGAATGTTCGATTTGTGGTCAGATGAGGTGGACGATTCATCTACGATTATTAATATATGCAAAAACAGGAGGGATTTACCCATTTGACGCCTCATTGCAAAAATACAAAGTATTGTTCTAAGAAAGAAATCATTCTTGTTTGCAAAGTGTATTTTAAGGGGACACATTAGCCAAAAAATGGCCAAAATAGCAATTTTCATTTTATTGGCTTATTTCATTGCTCTTACCGTTCTACTTATTGCATCAAAATTTCAAATTTGTACCTTTAATATTTCAGAAAATATTTAGATTTTTGTTTACGATGATTAATGAAAAACAGGCACAAATGACAACTTTAAATGGCTCTTTCTCCATGCCGGACTTTTCCGCACTTTCATGTTTTCAAAATGCTAGGGCTTTTTTCCTTTTTAAGATAGAGCATCCAGATTTTTTGTACACGTTTATCGTTATGTATATGATAAAACTCTGTGCATGCTTATTCAGATGCTTATTTTTTTTATTTGTAAGATATAAAACGAAGTACTGCTAAATGTCCTCGTTTTCCATCATATAATTCAGTAAAATATCTATATTTAAGTGACTATTCGATGCACATTAAAATCGATGCACAATGTTGTGTAATATATTTTAGTGAATCTACAAATAAAATTTGAAGGAAACATATTGATATTTGAAAAAGTAGTAGGTATTTTATAAAATTGAGTTTTTCTTTAAAAAATTTTAATTTCAACTAAACAAGCCGATCAAAATGGTTTTTTTTCCTCCTCAAGATGACTTTATATGATTGTTAAGTCTCGATACTATCAAAACGTTTTCAATAATACTTCAAATAAAACAATCCTTCAAAGGGAATGTGTCCCCTTAACGATATTTCTATTTGTGGTGAACACATCTGACTTGAGTAAATAATGTGAAAATCGCAGAGAATACCAGGTTTTAAAACCAATTTCGCTTCAGATCAGCCGTGTTTTGGGACCTGTCGCACGTTAAATCTCACGTCGTAGATCAAATGACTTCTTACTGGAGAGTTGACTTCTTACTGGAGTGTTGACTTCTTACTGGAGTGTTGACTTCTTACTGGAGTGTTGACTTCTTACTGGAGTGTTGACTTCTTACTGGAATTTTGGAGAGGGGATGACGGCTCATATTTCTTCCTCATCATTCTGAACACGGTTCAAAAGTACTACGGGTTCTGTCCCAAACTAATCCTGGAGTTCCTTCGAAACGGAACATTAATATAGTTGAAAAGCAATGCAAATCGTCGCTTAACAAGCAACACCACCTATCTGATTTTTTTGATATTTCAAAGAGGAAGAAAATACTCAATTTTTCGCAATCAATAACAAAATTTCTCAATTTTTTTCCAGATCTTGGAGGAATATGCAGTCTTTACATGAGATGTTAAAAATTTTAAGAATCCGTTATTCGTTGCGAAAAGTTGAGTATTTTCTTCCTCTTTGAAATTTCCAAAAATTGAGCTAGGTGGTGTTGCTTGTTAAGTGACGAAATATGATGAAATTTACATGGTATTGATAACTTTTTACCTGTGTTATCTATCGATGTCAGCCACACATCTGCAATAATTTATATATAATATGCAATTTGATATCAAGATAAATATATTTCACATATTTCTTGTGTGATAAAGATGCGGTTGCATATATGCATTGGGAAAGTCATGCGTTGTCAAAATTAAACTTATTCAGAGTATGAACAAAGCAATCGTACCCAAAATGATTCAAAGGAAACTGTGGTTTTATTGAAGGTTTTTGACATTGATCACGGTAATGTAAATTCATTTTTATTACTTAAATTAGATAACCACTTTGCTTTATGAATTATTTACAAACGCAAATTATCTCTCGACTTTGGATCACATCATAACCTTAAAAATGTGTGCAAACGCAATTCACTTGTAACGATCGTGTTATGTGTCTTTAATCCTAAAATTGTATTAATGTTGCATTGGTTTTACGTTTGAGAGGAATTCTAAAATAAAATCTTATCACAGTTTTTCAGGCTGTATTAAAGATATCAAGATCAAGCTGGTTCTTTATTTTCCATCATCTATTTTTTTTGTCTAAGAGGGGATTTTGAAATCAAAGTCAATGTTCCTTCAAAATATGCTTTATTAAATAAAAAATGGAGAGTGAGAGACGGAATTTGTTTTAGAGAAAGCTGCTTAAAACTTTTTAAGTGACAGTTTACGGATGAAAATTAAATTAGGGATGTTACAAGAGAGAGAGTTAAAACTAAAAATAATATTTGAGTTATTAATAATATCTCCGAAGAAAAAGAAATATTTTAAAAACTTATTTTCCTAATTTATCCCTGAAAAATTATGGTTTCTAATTTTGGTTCTAATCTTTCGCTTAATTTTTAACTTAAAATAAAAAAAACATTCAAATTTTATCTGTTACATTATGAATCAGTGTTGTGTTTTTTTCATTTGTAAAAATTCGAAGGAAAATTTCAACTCGTCTTTTTAACAGTAGTTTCATCTAAAATTCCATTCATTAACGATTTTTATTTGTAGAATAAAACAAACTTCGATGAGGAGTTTTGTTTACATTGAAATGTAAATTTCAAAGCCATTTCCAAAAATGTTATTTTTCAACATATTTATCTATAATGGAGTGAATTCTAGTGAAGTTTCAGGTCACATGGCACACATAACTGCACATGCCCTTTACGACGAAAAGCATTTCTTATGCTACGCTTTGACGACAAATCCTTTTTCTTCAGCAAAATATAAGATGTGCAAATGATTAAATTGACATGACAGTTTATATATGTTTCGCGAACATGAATTGACTTCTTTGTTATCTGTTAATTTCCTATGTTTTTTGTTACTGCTGTGGTTTCCTTTTGTATATAAAGTATTAGTAAAATTCGATGGTCAATAACAAGTTATTGGCTTTTTATTGACTTTATACCAAGTTCTTTTCTGACCAAACTTAATCGTTTGGTCAGAAAAGAAATTAATATTTTTAAATTAATTTCTTTTATGACCAAACAATTTTTTATCTAATTAATTTATTTTCTTTAAATATTTTAATAATTCAATATATATATATATATATATATTATTCGTTACAAATATCACAGCCCCCTCCAGACCCAAATCCTGGATTCGCCACTGTTTCTATGCAAAAAAAATGTGTTAGGAAACTGTACCAGCCCTAGAAGTTTGTCTCATGATTTTAGAATCGCGCTGTATAAGAAAAAGTTTTGAAAAATGTTCATCGGAACAGAGCGTGCAGCATTTGGTATAGCGGCTTAAATAAAGTTTGACTATAAACAAAAAAGAAAATATTAAAATGTTTATTTTATACCAAAAATAAAAATAAAAAGGAATTGTATTCATTAAATATTGTTCATTCTTCTTAAAAATTTTACTTCAGTATATATCGTCAAAACTGGTCTCATAACTAATCGTGAACCTAATTTAACCTACAAGCTAACAAATTCATTCATAGATAAAGGGATATTTTAACATACCTACCGTATACATAAAGTGCATTTTTGTAGTACCGACTGATAATGTTTTAATACCGATAAACACAGACAAATTACTGTGTACAAAAGAAATGGGATTTTAGGCTTTCAGTCATTTATAACTTAATCTTACGATAAATTAATGAATAAAATTTTCTTTAATAGATAATTTAAAAAGAAAATTAATGAAAGCAAATTTTTACTGTTCCTTCCAAAAACCAAAGGAAAAAGTTTTAAGATTGGAAAATGTAAATTAGATGTTCAAAATGTTCCGGAAGCCATGTAAGAAAAATTTTCAGCGTTTATTCTCTGATGCTACTAAAATAGAAACAAATTGCACGCAAACTTGGCGTTCATTTTTGAAAGATGACTTCATGAATAAAACATAAATTTAAGACTTGTATTTAATGGCGAAAATAATTGCTTTAAAACGTGCTGTTTTATGCCAAACTTCACCCAATTTGAAAAATAAAATCTATGATGAAATATAATTATACTTTTTCAATCGTGCCTCGAATTTTTAGCCTTCATTAGCATGTTCTTAATTAGTGCTGGTAATATTTCATCTTGAACAATGCTTTTAAGAGCAGAATGTGTGAAAATATACACCCTGGACATTATTTAAGGAAGTTTTGTGTGAAATAATTGCATATCACCTCTTGGATCTTTAGGAATTTAACTCTGAAGGCAGTTAAAAATTAATGAGTTTACTTTTTAAAAACATGATTTTGAAGAATGATTTATCACCTAATTTTTTCGAATTTTATTTGAAAAGTAATAATAATAGTTATTTGTACTGACTTACACTACCAGGGTCTTTTACTGAGTTAGCAATAAAAAAGATATTGGAGTATAATAAATAATTTCATTAACTTTTTAATTTTGCATCGGCTGATCTGCACGACTCCTTGAGAATGGATGGAGATTCATATGTTGCGGTCAATGTGGTAAATCGGTTATTATATATAATCGCCGGTGATTATTTATAATAACCACATGAAAAATCCGTTTATTATACATAATTACCGGTCATTATGTATAATAACCGTATAAAAATCCAGTTATTATTAATATAATAGCCCAGATCTGTCTCTCGCTGATCCGGTAGCACTCTGACGTTACCAAAAATAAAATTCGCGCCATAGCACTGCGAGACGTTAAACAGCATTATTTCATTGTTAGAGCATCTAAATTTCAGTAATTTTAAATTTAAAAAAGTAATCGTTGTTCTAATTTCAAATTTAATAGATCTAAAATAGTGAAATATTTTCTATCGATTGATATAAAATTTATCTCGCTATGATCAATAGTTCCCGAGAAAGTTCAAATTATATTAATCCTATATTTCAAATTAATTTCCATTTTTTAATAGAAAGTAGTAAATCACGTCAGTGGTATATCATGCGCGTGATATAGTTTGGACGCCACGATACATCTGATCAATCGTGATGATAATAGTTTGATAACATTTTTTGGCAACGTTTGAAAAGCAGAGAAGTGCTTCGTTTTGATTAGAATTTCGAAAAAGAATTCCTTTGAAATTTTAACTTTTGTCTTACTTTTGACAAGCTGAGAATTTCATGGTTATTGAATTATTATGTAAATATTCTGTATATATTTTTTACTATAATTTAATACTTTACAATCATGAATTAGTTTACTATATTTTTTACCATGAATATCGACGAACTTAATAGAATAATTAAGTAACTAATTATATTAGTTAATTATGATTAATAGCATTATTCTTAATCTAACTTACCTAATTATGAATTCACTCTAGAGAAACATAGACGGGAAATCTTTCGAATGAATAGGCAATTTGCACCCGTCATACCATGACGGGTGATTTTCTAGTTATATATAATAGCCGATTTACCACATTGGCCATACCACATATATTTGTTTTGAAAATATTAAAAGTCTGGTAAAACGTATTGTCTTTATTGTTTCTTTAGCCATTTTTGTACCTATTTTAGTAAATTTCCACAACCTATTTTTCTATTTTTCATTTCGTAATTTTATCTAAAAATTAATTTTTAAAAAATTAAAAATCGAAAAGGAAAATTTATTGAGGTAGCCTACCAGAGATTTGTCAGGAAAATTTTATACAGAATATTTCATTACTGTGTGAATAAAGTTTTAGAGGGGTAGGATACTTAGAATCAATACAGGTTCACAGAGTCAGAAGCGTCACTGTCACCTGCTAACATGCAGATAACATGAGAAATGAAAAGTATGGATTTTATTAATAGGAAGAGGTACATTTGCGAAATACGCAGATGTCAAAGAAGGTATTTAAAATGTAGCACGTTCGTCACATCGCACGTGTCCTGTAGC
>BGPR01005053.1:73762-100328 GCA_013235015.1 Araneus ventricosus
TGTCTAGTCTGATGTTAAATGTTGTTGAGTAAGGATTGTCTCAGATTGCTTCAGGATGGCAAAACTTCAGATTTAAATAACTATGGGTTGAGACACAGATGCTTTTGAAATGGATTTTGTTGAAATGGATGCTTTTTCAAGGAATAGATATCCCATCTTGTAATTCTTTGATTATGTTCTTTTGATTTTAATTTTAAAAAGGATAAATAAACTAAGATGTTAAATTTCCAGAATAAATTTTGAGATCGCACTTCTGTAAGCATCATTTAGCTCGGACGGGAATGGAAGTTAAATTAATGAATTATATGAAAACCTTTTATTTAGGCTCAACTATTCATTGTTTAAACTACACAGACTAAATGAAAAGAAAAAGACAGGAAAGATACCGTAACTCAAAACCGTAAATAAAAGGTTCTTTATTTCACGGCTACTTGATTTCGTTCGACTTCATTCGATTGTGCAATTTCGAACTTTTGAACCTCAGTTAAAGTAAATGGAAAAGCTGATTTTCCTTCTTGACAGTAATTGCTAAAGAAGAAGCAGAAAGATTTACCACAAAAGAAGAAAATATGTATAAATTTAAATCTCATTTCATTAATGCTTAGAAGCACGGGCCACCACCACTTTGTTTTTTATTGATTTTGCTCCTGTAAACCCAAGTACCGTAGTTCTTTTTATTGAATAACTAGCAGTACGTGCACGGCGTGCCCGTGGAATCAGGACTTCAACAAAATGAAAAGAGAAAAAAAACCGCCACAATGACATGGAAAAAGTTTTGAAAACAAAATCAAAACAAAAGATGCACATTATTGATTTTCCCGTTTTCGCGATGATGGCATTTTATTTGTAGAAAAGTAATCCAAAACAATATTAAAAAATTGCAGCGTGAAAATTATTATTATACTGAAAGCAAAGTATGCGAAACGAATGAATACGTTAAGATACTGCTCAAAATAATAATCAAAGTCATTCAATTGAAGGTTATGACGTCATCTGCGCTCTGCACCAATTAAATTGCAAGCAACGTTCCAGAAAAGTTTCGCGGGAGGAAGCTCGCTAGAGAAAAATAACTTTCGAACTGACAAGGAAAAAATTAATTTAAAAAAAAACCGGGAAAAGATATTTTAACCGTTCTTGTTTTAAATCCGACAGAACCGTTATAGTTATAAGCTGAAAAAATTTGAAAATAATGGTGTTATTAGAAAGTCGGATGCAGCAAACATCGGTTATTTAAAAATTTCTCACAATTCAGTAAATTACGTTAGAAATTCAAAACTAACTTTATTGGAACGGAAATCGTTTGCTCTTTCGATGATGTATGTGTTTTGTTCGTAAAATTATCTGAAGCTATGATATTGAGAAATTAGTGCAAAAAATCATCCAAAACAACACAAAATATTAAATAAAAAATTTTCTAGATAAAATTTTAAAATTCCGGTTTCGAGATGCATTGAGTCACCATTAAGACCACCTGTGTGCCAAATTTCAAGGCTGTAAGTGCGATAGATTCGTCTGGACATCGCACGCACGCATGCACACAAGCTTTGCCTTTTATAAGTATAGATATAATTTAGGATCCCGAGGGTTCAGTTTTGACTTCGTTTTGCTGCTTAAAAGGTAAAAAATACTAATGAATAGCGGCTGTATTGGCACTGTTTCCTTGTCTGGCGCACTCAACCAGCCCATGCCTTTGAGGGTTAACATGGTGTATTGATTCACACACAAAAGTTAAGAACTAAAGAGAAGAGAGTTTCTAGAATTCCACTTCTAAGAACGATTTTAAAAGATAATTGTCCTTTTATTTCAATTCAAAATCTTATTTATCACAACCATTTCATAGTTTGGTGTGTTGAAACACCAAGCCATGTGATCAACAAACGTTTAGCATCTTCCTAGCAAATGGAGCAGTTTAGCATAATATGGCTCTTGCTCCATTAAACCATAATCAAACAAGGAGTCTCCTAGCCAATATCTTGCCTAGATCTTTTTATGTTATCTCCAAGTGCTTGAAAGTACACATAAACTTCTGTAGTTTAAGATGTAGGAAGAAACAACGTGAAGGTGGATAACCACAGATAGATTAATAGAAAATTTCGATTGGAATTAACGAATTTAATACGATTTTTGAAAATTAAAACCATCAGCGGGTTACAGAATAACATTGTTACAAAGCTATAAAGTTGTTTCCCTGAGATGCTAATATTGGCGATAAATTTGGCGACCTTGGTGACAAAGTTGGTGACTTTGGCGACAAAAGGAATTTTCTAGAAAGACCTCGAACTGTCAACCTATTTCTACTGGCTTCATGAACTTTCTGGAGATTACGTCAGTGCCTACGTAATGAAGTCACTTCCTGTTGAAAAGTATAAAAACAGACTCTCAAGCCAAGAAGAGTCTGTTGGATTTTGATCAGCAAGCAAGCTAGTGAGATCATAGGAAACCTTTGAGCGCTTTGTTGAGATTTATTGGTAACCTCTGTTGTGAATTTTTACAAGTGTTGTTTTAATACTTGTGCTACGTTTCTTTTCCTGGAATATTTGTAAAAATAAAGAGCTTTATTTTTTTAAATCCTGTTATTGGATTGCATTCGCATACATCCACAAGACAATTTTGTCACAATATTATGACTTTCATTATACGACTAAGGAAGGTAAAGCTGAATTTTATTTTAAAATGCGTTTTTCTCTTTATCTTTTCATTTGATGATACCGAATTTAAGCTCAAATAAATCATATTTAGCAATATTCCGAGTAAAGAGATTTTAACCAAAAGCAAACTCTGCCACAAATAATGCGGGCATTCAACCTCTACATATTATGGACGATACTCCTCTACAGACTCCATAATATTTTAAGTCTGTCTCTGAAGGGATTATTTTCGATCCAAAAGAATACTATGTCGTGCCTAACAGAAATTGAAATAACAAGCACGGGCATTTTAGGTTTTATAAGACATCTGCTACTGTTAGTTTTTTGGAAACTTTAAAACCATGAGCTGTACTTAAAGTTCTTATTTCATACAGTCGAAGATTACGAAATCTTCGACGTTTTCGTAATCCGTCGTGAATCTAGGACATGAGACAAAATCGCTGGATTATGTCTCATGCCATGGATTCATAGTTTTTCCCCTCTTAGAACAACTATTGCAGCGTCTACTGGTGTTCGCATTTTATCCGTATTTGCTGTAAATGACAGGGAATGATAACGTAAATTATATTAGTTTCTGCTTATTGCATTTTGGAGCTTTCTCCTGTTCGAATCTAAATTAGAAATGGGGAACGTCTACAGTAGTGTCAATTATATGAATGTTTTCTATTTTTGCGAATTTAATTTTGATGTGCGTCCAGTAGCGTGGCGAAGGGAAGGTAAGAAATACAGAACAGAACGCCGTCTCTTACCCCCTGTACCCGTGACCAGACCGGTCACTGAACGGTTTGATGGGCAAGACACGGGAATTTTATTTAATGAAAAAAAATAAAAACAAAACAAACAAAAAGAAAGAAATATATACACTATGTACAGCACAGGCATTTTCATTTTTACACTATTACTTTGCAATAGTCTTCTTTTCTTTAGATGTTGTTATACCTTTCTTTTATTTGAAGGGGGAATGTCCGGTAATTGAGCTACTAAGTTCAGCTCGCTGGAAAGTTGAAGGCTAGGGAGGCCGGAAAAGATCTCTGTTTTCGCTAATGAATTTGATAATCCCACGAATTTTATGCCTGGAGACGAGGTTATTAGCAATCCTTTTCGGCCATTCTTGTTCGAAGTTTGGCGCTGGCTTCCTCATATGCCAAGACACTGTATAAATACAATCCGTGGCATAGTGAAGTGCCGTGCCAATTCCACCGCAACTGCAGTAATCGCTGTCAGACAGGTGAAACCTTTTGAGGTAGGTCCGTGTTGAGAGAAGAAGATAACATCCTCTCTAATCCAGTTAATGGGACGGAGACTAACTGAGGGCATGATGTTATAGATTTTCCTGCCTGTATCGCCATTCTTCCATGAGGTTTGCCACTCCTCAAGCATCCTCTTCCGGAGGAGGTGCGGTTTAGGAAGCTTAATATGTGAATAGGGTTGCTCATGTTGTGTTGCGTCTTTTGCCAGTTAGTCTGCTCTCTCATTGCCTGCATGCGCTTTAACCCAAGAGACTTTTATTCTTGGATTTGTAAGGAGGATTTTGAAAATTTTTCTTGCTGTTTCGTTTGTGCTCTTTGAATTGGAAGATGCCATGATACTTGCTCTATTGTCTACGTGTATTTTAGAGGTATTGTGGTTTGGCAGATGAGATGCAGGTAAGAAGTACAGGGTGTACACAAATGAAACGACACATTTCAAAAATTAATTTTAAAAAAACTAAAAATGTTGCAACTCCGTTTTTTTAAAAATATGAGCGCATCTCAAAAAGATTTTTTTCGGAACGCGGCGGTACTCCGTTCTAAATTTGTTACAGCAAGAAAATTCCATACGCAATGGCTACCGATCAGCAGAAGCCGATGCGTGTTTTTCTGGTTTCTTTTTTCAGTTTTTCTTGAATAGCACGAAATCTCACGTGACACTACATGTGAATTAACAAATTAAAGAGCCTAAAATTCCCTACAAATGCATGCTTTTATTTTTCTTCCTGTTTTAATATTTTCTCAGATAATGGCTCTAAACAAAGTTTTGATTTAAAGTAATGTACGACCACCCTAGACCACCGAAATGGCATGCTACCTACCTGAAAAAAAACTTTTTGAGATGCGCTCTTATTTTTAAAAAATTGGTGCTTCCAACATTTTTAGTTTTTTATTATTAATTTTTGAAATGTATCACTTCATTTGTGTACATCCTGTATAACGAATTTCCCTTTCTTTCATTTTCTCCATTTTATCTATCTCATTTTTTGGGGAGGGTGTCGCCACAAAGACAAAATATTAGGTCGTCTATCTTAAATTTTTAAATCCAAATGTGAAGAGAGAAAATAAATGTAATCCATTAGTGCCATTTATCCTTATTAAGATGCTGTTTTGTGCACGTATAATATTCAAGAATCCCCATTATCTCTGCGTCTATTAAAGCGCTTATATACTTGTTAACCGAATTCTGTCGGTTTTTCGGCAAACACAAAGGGATTCTCATTTGTGGTTGGAACGTGTTCGAGTGTTGTTCGTCGTTTCCCGCGAATCTCGAACGAACATACAAGGTCAAATCTGCAAACCAAGGCTTATTCCAAAGCGCTTCCAAGGAACCCTCTCCCTCCATTGGCGACTGAGAATTGATGATTAATGGTTCGAAGAGGGTCTGCTCCTTTCCCATAATTCCTGGTTGGTTCGTCTCGAAAGTCATTTCTTGGAACGGCTCGTGAGCGGTTCGCGAATCGTTCGGGTCGTAAGTGTATACACGCCTTAAAAGAAGTTAAATTTTTCGTTGCCCACATTTATTACTCACCGCATTTTGAGTGTAGTAGGTCGGGCGTCGTGCTATGACTTTTCACCAAAATTGTGCCTTTTTTAAGGGTTTTAACTCTGCTGAAATCATGCAATACATTTTCAAATTCATTATTCCGGGCTGTCTTAAGCCCACTGGTATGTTGCGGAAGTTTACAGAGGGGGGGGAGGGGCAGTTCAAGTGTCATCCTCGTCGTCTGACCGCGGTTCAAAATTACAAGGTCAGCCCCAAAAGAGCCCATGTATTGCTTCAAAACGGGACGTTAATATAATTAAACTAAACCGAGCTATCTTGATTTTCTTTTATCCTATAAATATATTCTCTGAACTGTCATCAAACCATTCGTTTTGAATATTGATTTTACTCTGTGCAGGTAAAAAATAAAAGATTATTCTCTTTCAAACAATCCATAATTTTTCAGTTATTTCTTTTTAATTATTATTAATTTAATATTTTTTTCGTTTACCATGACGGTTCTTTTCAAGTCTGTAGATTCGAGAGACATGTACATTCTACTAAATCAACTATTCAAAGTATAAAAATGACTATTATCACCTGAGATTCATTTAATTGAGAAATAAATGATGCTCCGTTTTAAGTTGCCAATAAAATTTTAAACTTTTAAGGGTTTTTTAATACTATGATATAGCTTCTTCTATGAAAATTTTACTATTTGCAGTAGGAAAAGTAACTGGATTCATAATTACTCACTCAGAAAGGCTCTTATTTAGTGCTTAAAACCCCAAAAATATAAGGTAGTGGGCCTAAATATCGCCCACTTAAGCTATTATTTTAATCAGAGGGCTAATTCATGTGCAAATTTATCTAAAAATAGTTCCGATTTATTATCTGAACTGTTATCCAAATATATATTCAATTGCAACTCTATAACAAACACAGCAACATTTTTTTGCGGCTGCAAATTTTTTCCTTCTAATATCTCCCACTATATGTTTCTAATATCGTCCACTATATGTCCCTAATACCGCTTATGTCTGAAATGGATTGAAATGAAGTCAAACTTATGCTATGATCATACTTTCTTTGTTAAACATGAAAATTAAGGCAGAACAAAATTTAAAGTAATACAAGATAGCTTTTTTTGTACTTTTAGCAATGTAGTTAATATACTTTTCCCTTAAATGAAACATTAAAATAAAAAAGAACTTAGGAGCGCTGTCAGGTGATAAGACATCAACCATGTATCTTTTAAAGGTAATTTTTCTTTTAATATAGTTCCTCTGAAAGGGCTTGGGCGATAATGGTAATACCCAAGTGGGCGATAATGGTAATACCCAAGTGGGCGGTATTAGGAACAAACTAGCACCAAAAGTTGGCGGCATCCCCCTTCGGAATCGGATCGCAAGCCAAGAAACAAACCACGCCGAAATGTAGCAAATTATAGTCGCTATCACTGCCTGAAATGATTTAACATTATCAATTGAGCTTTACTGATTATATTAAAATTAATAAAACTTGATTATTTTCCTTGATTATTAATTATTACCCTTCACACGAAAATCAACAAAAATTCCCAGAAAAATGAAAAATCAACACAGGCTCAATTGGTTTCCTCATACAACTACTAAGGGGGGAGCTTTGTTTCTCCGGTAGCGGCCACCATATCTCACTAAAAATTAAGAAGAAACCGTAGTCGGCGATTTTAGGAACGTATGCGATATTCGGGATTAGAACTTTATTTGTCAATAGAGGCATAACTTGCTGAAATTAATATAGTGGCCCTTATGATGCATTAATATTGTTAAACAAAATATAGCTGTACACCCACAGACCAGTTTGTTTGATTGTTTTGGTGACTACAATTTGATTAGAAATTTCACATTATAGAAAACTTTTAAATTTATCATATGTACGGTCAAAATATGACCATTAGTTTCACAACGAAATTATGTGTCCACCAAAATTCATATTAATGCATGACCTAAAATTTGGCACAGCCAATTTCACTTTATTATTATTACAAAACTTTCTTTGCCTGGTTTGTGTGGACGTCTTGCCCCCATTCTAAATGTTCGCACAAGTCGGACAAAGGTTAAAATTATCCTTTTGACATCGATACCATTGATCGCTCTCCATCTTTCTCGCACAAAAGCGGCAAAATTCGAGCATTCAACAAAATACCTTCCTCTGCCTTTTCCGTGACTTCCTCAAAAAACTGTCGTTACGGTTTCGATTGCATTCTTTTGTGGTCATAGTTCGGACGAACTGCGTCGTTCGCAATTTCCGAGAAGCGGGCACAGTTTTGTTTTGTTCTCGATCGATAGCTCAGAGGCCCGAGAGAATGACGACGCAGTTGCCATGGCGATTGGACGACGCCTCTCTATTTGTTTTCTTCTTCGGCATCGGAGCAAGATCCCGCCAGGTGGCGCTGATCCTTTCCCAATACATGCCTTTGACGTCAAATAAGGCTGCGTGTCCCTGAATCTTTATGATGAAATTTACGACTTTTATTTTTTTTCAATCTGATTAGGAACGAGTTTATTCGTAAGCTGGGTGTATTTTTTCGAGCTCGTTATAAAGGGAGAAAATGGAAGAAAGGGAAGTTTTCTTTTCAGGGGAAGTTTATGCGACCATCTTGAAAAAGATTTACGTAAAATGGGATTTTACGGGCTCTTTCAATTGTATTAAATGCTCTTTTTCTCTTTACTTCCCAAATAAGAAACAGAAGGCTAGCATATAAGGAATATCGTGAGTTAGAATATGTGTCTTGATTGTTCAAAAAATCTTTCGCTCATAAATTGCTATTCTTCTTCCATTTTTGTTCTACAGAGCATAAATAACATTATCGTTTCAGTATCATTTGCATATTTATAAACCACTAGCTTAATACCCGGCGTTACTCAGAGTAGAAATATTTCCAAGTCTAAGTACTTGTAACACTTTAAAATATTATTTTGAATTATTTATTTGATTTTATATTATTATTTGATTTATTTTATTTTTAATGAATGTTATTTTTCTGAAGTTTTGCAAATTGTATTTCTATATTCTAAAGATTTTCTACTGTCATTAGTAGCTATATTACGATTGTAAAATTCTTTTAGCAGTGCGAATGCATAGCAAGCCTAACTTTCAAGCTCAATTATTTTAAAATCACGTTCTTGCCTCAATACACGCCATAGACTTCCAGAACAAACATTCTATAATTTCGAAATTCGAAAAACCAACCGACAGATTTCTTACTTTGCTTTGTGCTTTGCTTCTCTGACTGTTTTTCCTGTTTTAGGGTTTTAAATTTTACTTCCTACTCTTTCGGAATCCTTTCTTTCAAGATTTATCAATCCCATAGATGATCAACTTTCATGACATTCCGTTTTCCTTACGTAACAAATATAAGACTTAAAAATCAAACTCTCTTTTAAAAAATGACGGGAGACTGTCTTTTTCAAACAGTCGCTGATGTTAAAAAAGGTAGGACTAGTTTACTCGCGTGACTCTTCTGTTTCTCGAAGTTTCTGGGGTTCTCTTCGTTACTCGCAATACTCTTTTGTTTCTCGAAGTTACTCGTGATTCTCTTTTGTTTCTCGAAGTTACTCTCAATTCTCTTTTGTTTCTCTGAAATACTAATCTATGGAAAATTTGCGAAATAAAATGAAACTAAGGTTACAATGGAAATTGTTTTATTTCTTAATAAAATATATTACAATGTAAATTCTTTTGTTTTGAATTCTCCAATCGTTCGTGGATATGTTACAATTCTGTGTGGGATCGGTCGATGATATGAATAGTAACATACATAATTTAATAATTCGGGACTAATGTTTCTTGTAAAAGTTGAATCAATATATGAATTCCCCAGAGTACTAAGATAATTTGTTGGCACCATGTTCAAATCAAAATGCTTCTTCATGAAACTGACCTCTTTCTCATTCATTTTGACATCTACAATAAAATCACCCATAACAATAAATGGAACATCTTTATCTATATGAAACTCTTAACCGATCATCAAACTTGTCTCGGAATATTTTATGCGAAGTTATAACTTAGCGATTCAGTAGTCGCTGAACTACAATTCCGATTTTCATTTTTTTTAACTGCTGTTGTTAGCCTTTATCTCTAAAATAAGACATTAATTATGTTTATAACATACGTAGTTAACAAGATATAGAGGATCGCGTCACCAATTCATGCGTATTTTTGCCCAACTTTACGACTCGGTAGTCGCCCTATTAGCACAAGATGCCCTACAGTATTCATAGGATATTTTTTACAATGTTGTATGGCTTTCAGCATATCGTAGGAACATCGTGGTAACATCGTAGAATATCTTGTGCCAATAGGGCGCTGAACTACAATTCCGATTTTCATTTTTATTCTAACTTCTGTTGTTACCCTTTATCTCTAAAATAAGACATTAGTTATGTTTATAACATACGTAGTTAACAAGATATAGAGGATCGCGTCACCAATTCATGCGCATTTTTGCCCAACTTTGCGACTCAGTAGTCGCCCTATTAGCATAAGATGCCCTACAGTATTCATACGATATTTTTACAATGTTGTATGGCTTTCAGCATATCGTAGGAACATCGTGGTAACATCGTAGAATATCTTGTGCCAATAGGGCACTGAACTACAATTTCGATTTTCATTCTTATTCTAACTTCTGTTGTTACCCTTTATCTCTAAAATAAGACATTAGTTATGTTTTTAACATGTGTAGTTACCGAGATATAGAGGATCTCCCATACAACGTTTTTTGTGGCGTTTTGGCGTGTGAATCAAATTCCTGCCTGAGACCCCAATGGGAGGAACGTAGTCCTACGTTAAATTAATGTTTTTTAAGTTTAACCTTCATTACTTTAAGCTCATACCTAAGTATAATAAAAAAAATTTGTGCCCCATGCCTTTTATACGAACAGATGTTACAAGAGAGTCGTATGATTCTTTCAAACTATTAAGCTTGAATACCTGCTTGTTTTATAACAAACCAATTAAAATGTATTTTAATTATTTTTCAAATAGCTTTACACTGGCTGCAATTAGATCATCTTTAATACAAGAGCTATTGGGCTAGTAGAGAGCCTCAAGGACTTGTCTGACATTTTATATGTTCTAATTTGACTAGGTCCACAAATTTTTAGTTTTTGATCTGCAGCGGTTTTGGACCAGAATGAGAATTAAAATAAAATATTTTATTTTATTTTAATTGGTTCTTATTTTTAAATTTCTTTTGTTTTATAATGCAGTAATATTTTTAAGAAGACGAAGAGATCAAGCCTTTGCAGAAAATAGCAGCAAGTTGAAAATATTTCTTTTTCTTGCTTAGTTGAAATGGAAGATGACTCTTCGGGCCCGGCTGAGTTTCATAAGAAGTCCTGCTAAATTCTCAACTGAATGGTATTTTTGACGTCGACTTACGTCACTCCATAGTGATCTAATGGTCTGTCGGGAAAAGAAAAAATTATGACACTTTTCGCGCTAAAGTTAAACGCTTATAGCTCCGCAACCAAATACCATAAAGAGTTGGTTTAGGTTTCATTTAACAGAGAAAGGTGGACATTAAAGATTGCAAAAAGAATTTTAGAATTTGGAATTACAGTTTAGTCACAGTCGAGCTGCAAAGTTGGTGAAAATCATGACGAATTTTGATGACGTCACAGAGACCGATGCGCGCGCACGCAGACTAAGGCAATTCATTCATCGATCGCGCGAAATATTACTTAAGAATTGTTGAATAACGTCGAATTTCGAGCTAAAGTTAAACGCTTATAGCTCCGCAACCAAATAACATAGAGAGTTGATTTTAGTTTCATTTAACAGGGGAAGGTAGACATTGAAAATTGCAAAAATAATTTTAGACTTTGTAATTACGGTTTAGTCACAGTCGGGTTGTAAGTTTGGTGAAAATCACGAAGAATTTGACACAAATAGAGCCATGTAGTCACACTAGACTAATAATCACTATAGACTATAGAGTTAAAAGTCACATAGAGTTACCTTACTCAACTGTGACTAAAGTAAGTAAGTCTACGCCTCTCAATCCCAGCGGCCGTTTCTCAGAGACAGCCTCCCGTCAATTTTCTTCCTCATAAAGGTAACCTGGTATGATTGAAACAAATATCTACTTCTTTTTGCAGCCCGATGAGATGTACCAGTGGTCTAAGCTGGAAAGCTCTTCCCCTCCCTCTGCCTACCAGACCCCTGGCCGCCTGTCTCCAAGTGCCTGGCCGCCGAAGACGCCCGTCTCCCCGGCCTACTCGGAACGGGAGCTCAGGGAGGTCATCGCTGACCTCCACGACCACAGGATTAAGGTGAGTGCTCTCCCTTTCACCATCAATGCCTCTTTGCACGGATAATAATCTATAATGTAAACGCTGTCAGGAGGCCTCTAACTCTCCAAGAATGTGGGCGTGGCTACGTGTTAAAAGTGGCTAGCTCGGAAGGGAAAAGGGAGGTTTCTCTTCTTAGAATTCGGAGCGGGGGAACAGGGGCTTCTTAAAATTCGGAGAGGTTTTCGAGAGGAGAAGTGAATTTTCCTTATCTTTGAAAGAGAAAGCGTTCAAATATTGTTGGTAATCAATATGGATAGAGAAGATTGCACTGCAAGGAAACGAAAGTTAGCAAGAGAGAGATTTGCACGACGGAGGGCGAGACAAAGACTTTCGGAGATCTTTACTTTCGTTTTTGTTAAAATGGTTCTTTTTCGTACTTAATTTTGTAACTGAATATTTATATATTTTGCAGAACGAAATGTAGTGTCAATTGATTCGTCATTTATGTTTTCATGCTTTTTTATTTCTTAAGCACTGATATATTGATGGCAAGCTGAAAGCCCGTTTTAGACGGGCACAAATCTTCTAGTTAAATAATAATCAACAATAATGAAATAATAAATTAAATTATTGATAATTTTTAAATAGACTGGTTCAAAAATTTAATAATCTAAAATATAAAATCCGTGAGAAGGTCTCTCTAACGCTGATGAATGTGGGCGTGGCTACGTGCCAGCGCGCTTTCTTCTTTAACAGCTCGCCCAGAAGGGTTTGAGGAAGAGGAGAGGGGTTTCTTTTCTTAGAATACGGAGCGGGGGAACAGGGGAGGGTTTGGAGCGGTTTTTGAAACTGGAAGTGAATTTCCCTTATCTTTGAAAGAGAAAGCGTTCAATTATTTCGAGGTCTCTCTATTCCAATGATCTTAAGAATATTCCTCAACCGTCCTTACACTGAAAAAAGGCTCCTTTTACTTGCAGATTTGCATTCATCAATCCATCATTTTTTTTATTTTGTATTTCGTAATGCATTTTTTTCTTTTAGTGGATTTTGCTTGATTTTTTCCTCCAAAAAAAAAAAGTTAGTGTCAATAGATTCATTAGTTCTGTTTTTCGTGCTTTTTTACTTTCTCGTATACGAAGTATACAAAAAGAAAGTATTGTAATCGTCAAAAAATTCGAACTTGAGATTTTGACGAATCTCCACGTTTTAGACCTCCCTGAGTCCGAAAAACACAATTTTGGAATTATGTCTGTCTGTATGTCTGTGTACACGATAACTCGAAAGCTATTAGAGATACAGGGATGAAATTTGGTATGTGAACTTGACACATAATTTGTAGGTTTCTGTCAAATTTTGGACAAAATCCGTCTACGGGAAGTCTGTCTGTCCGCGGCCATGCGAACACTATAACTCAAAAACTTGAATAGCTAGATGGATAAAATTTGGTACACAGTTTTATCATCGTGAATGTAGGTCCTTATAAAAGTGTGGGCCAAATCCGTCAACGGGTTGAGTGTCTGTCGGTCTGTATAATCGCAAACTTGTTAAGCATTCGTTTCAAAACTTATCTCCATGCGCATGCGTACTGGTAGCAATCTCTGGTAGCAAGCGGAAGTATTACGTCACTTTGTCCTTGAGACGGAGTTTGCGATAGATTCGTTTTATCTCCTGTTTTGTTTTCGCTCGCTCGTGCCCTCGCATTAGCGGAGCTTGCTAGAGTGAAAAGCTTAAATATTGCCAAGTTTTAATACATAGGCATCTCTTTGAATATGATTTTTCTCCTCAATATTTTACAATCACTATAATCTACAATGAAAAACCTTCTGATATTCGTTGCATTCTGGGTTACAGTAGACTCGATTTTTTTATACACGCAGGGGGAGAGAAAATGACAAATTTTTGAGCAGTATACTAGAAAGTTCAGGGGAGGCCACTCCCACCGGTTTTATTTCTTAAACACTCTGGAAATCTGCATGGGATTTTCTTCAACTTTCGTTAGTAAATCTGTGATAGTTGGATCTGAGATAGTGTTGGAAAGCTAAAAAACCCGTCTTAGACGGACACAGATCTTCTAGTCTAGTTTTTAATAAAATTAATTTTTTTTAGAGATTTCGGAAATTTTCCAAATAAGTGATTTCATATACAGCAGACTATTCCAGTGATTGATATGCCTAAAATTCATTTTTCTTCTAAAGTGTGTTATAGAAAAGGTTTTTTTCTCTTTCTCTTTTAAAATGTATTAGAGACAAGGTTTCATTTTTTTTTTCTCTCTTTCTTCTAAATTGTATTAGAGATTTTCTTTTCTTATGAGGTTGCATGCGAACTTCTTATGAATATTTTTTGTTTTTGTTATATTATGCTTATTTTAATATATTTTATCTCTTCATTTTTATGTTTATGTATATTATGTTACTAGAAAATCACCCATCATGGTATGACGGTACAAATTGCCTCTTCATTCGAGAGATTTCCCGTCAAATTTGACGTGTTTAAATAGATATATATGCGGGAGAAATGTTTAACATTGATTGAAAGCAAATAAAATAAACATGTGTTTTTACGACAGGCAATATTTTTATTTACATATTTCTTTATTCAAAAAACCTCTTCATAAACAACATTCCGTGTGAAGTATTTTCCGTTGTTTAACAATTTTATTATAATTGAATAACCATGAAATTGTCAGCTTGTCAAACGTAAGTCAAAAGTTAAAATTTCAAATGAATTCTTTTTCGGAATTCTAATCAAAACAAAGCACTTCTCTGCTTGCCAAACGCAGCTGCATTTGAAAACGACTATTGTGCTTGAGGACTGTACGCTAGAAGAGCAGCGAAGTGTTGTGCGCCTCTTTTAAGCGAAAGGACTTCAGGCAGCACATATTTCACAAGGAAACGCTTTCTGTTCACAATGATAATTGTTTGTCCCTACAAGCTTGTACATTGTATCGAAACTTTCGGCTGCAATTCTAAAGCCGGCAATTCATCTGTAGTCCATTCCATCCATGTGTTCCAACACTGGTTTTTTCCACCCATATCTGAAGCTCCAAAGTGCGCTGGCAGTAGGGGAGAGCGATCTTCTCTCCCCCTTTACAGCTGCTCTTCGATCCCCTTATTTCTCCCCACTCAGAGGATTTCGAATAAGGACAGCCTCGTCGCGAGGTCCCAATCTAGTCAAATCATTTGGTGTGCCGACTACTCTCGCTAAGGGTCCCACCTAAAGAATCGGATCAAGACGGGCTGGAAATTGATTTGGTTGGAATTCCATCGGTTCAAATCATTTGTTCTAAATTTCATTGGTTTTCGGCCTTGACGATTGCTTTTTCCTTTCCGTGTTCCAAACTTTCCATTTTGGAAGAGATATGAATGACCTGTTTAAGAAAACCACCAAATCTATTGACTCAAGGAATTTTTTTCTGTCACGACAATTCCAGGCCCCATACAGCTTGATTGACCAAGGAGAAAATTTAAGAGCTTCGATGTGAACTTCAACATCCGCCTTACAGCCCAGATTTAGCTCCAAGATCACCAGTTTGTTCCCCTTAGATCGACAATTCATCTGTAATCCATTCCATCCATTTGGCCCAAGATTGGTTTTTTACCACCCATTTTAATCGAAAAATCCAGACATGTCCATTCACTTGATGTTTCAAAGTTTGTTTTGAAACAAGGTTCAAGGTCGCAGAATTCTATCTATCCACCCTCGTTTTCCCCGCACACGGGAGATTTCGAGTTTCATTTCTAGCCTCGTCGCGGGTCCCAAACTAGACAGAACTATTGTTTCTCGGCTAGCCTCGCATCGGGGTCACAGATTTGAATCGGCGCATGAATGCCTTGATTTTGAGTTGGTTGGAACTCTACCCTCATAATAATTTCGTCCAAGTTCCACAGGTGTTCGACCTTGACGCTTGTTGTTTCCTCCCCGAGTTCCAAAATTTCCATTTTGGAAGATGGCCTGCTTTAAACTGCACATGCGCGGCAACCATTTCGCGACTGACGCAGACGCTCAACGTTATGGACATAAGTGGCTGAGACATCAGTCCAAAGACTTTGCAGCAAGTGTTTAGGAAAACTGATAAAGAGATGGGATAAATGTATCACTGTAAATAGAAACTATGTAGAGAAATAAACATGCTTTTCAGGTAAATATCTCAGTTCCCCATCTCGTATTGGCTATTATAATCTACTTACTGACTTGGCCTCGTATAATAAGCGAAAATGTAGCAGCTTTTATATGGATCAAACTACGCGTATACATTAAACCCTTCCTTGTTAGGTGCTTCCATAACTGAAAATTTGTTATCGTTTTCCGTATGGGCTGGTACTTAAGTTGTACCACTAGTACGTTAAATTTCAATCCTTTCTCGGAATTAATCCATGGGGAGCTGAAACTAACGTAACCTAGTGTAAAAATATTGGTTCCCTTATCATCTTACACCAGCAAGTGTATAACGAATAGAGAAAGAATCTACCAGCGTTCAGGATGCCAAAAGTAACAGGATTGTAACAGTATTGATTAAAAGTAACTAGATTTCCTTTTTTTCATTTCAATGGAAAATAGTGGAAAACAATTTCCTGCTTCTATGTTAGAATACCTACTTTGAAAGTATATGATTTCATCCCAGATAGCATGCACTATTGCAGCAAGTTTGATTTTTTCTTGATATTGTCTTGTCATGGCAAACTTGACGTGACAAATTTGCGACAAAACTGCTGCAAAGAAACATAGCCTAATAGGCCACCACCCTTGCGAAACAAGTTTGCCGGGAAGTTCACTCGACAAACTTGACAACATGACACAATGACGAAGATTAAACTCCATTTTTCCTTTCTCTGCTGGAGTCTCAACCGGTATTACCTTCTCTGCTGGAGTTTCAACTGCCATTCCCTTCTCTGCTAGAGTCTCAACTGGTATTGTGGTTAGCATAGCCGCCTACGAACCCTCTGATCGTGGGTTCGAATCGCGCTCTCTTCTACATGCCCTCGGATGATAAAAGCAAGTTCCTTTAAAAATAACTCAGTCTACCTTGAGAAGAAGAGGGAGAAAAAAGGATGAAGGCAACCCCACCGTCTTATTACGCGATAATATAAAAAGGGATCCCTCAGTAGATAAGACTTTGAAGAAGGGGGGGGGATATGTCCCTGACGGGAAGATATTTTTTTCTACTAGTTTGCAATGAACTTGCACGACAAGTTCACTGCAAGTTTGACGCATGGTGATTTCGTCGTTTGCGATAACTTGTTGCAAACTTGTTATGACCTTGCGGTCTTGCCGTGTCAAACTTGCAGAGCAAGACTGCTGCAACTTTGATGCAAACTAAAATTGCTATATGGTTTCATCTAGTTATAATCTAAAAGTCAATTGTTCAGTAGGTCTTTTCATCGACGTTTTTTAAGAGTTCTTAAGTTTTGGATTCTGTATATTCTATCTGGAGCCAAATTGTCGCAGACATAATACATTTTGTTAATTTTTTTATCACTCGTTTCGAATACCAGTTGAAGGCATTTCTGAGAAAAATAATCGATGATACTGGAGCAGTTTTTTTATAAAAAAATTCCTTTTCCATTGCTACTTGAACATCATTTAAAACTGATATTTTTAATCCTAGTTTAAAAGCAGATTAAATATCAGTAAACTTGTTATCTAAGTCATTATAAAACTCTTTTCTCACCTGATTTTTGAACTGGTTGCTTAGTTATACAAATAGCTATGTGACCAGTTAATTCAATGGTGTCCAAAAGTTTGATTACAAACGCGAAACATGTGATGTCTCGAATGATATCAATTTATTGCAATGAAATTTTGTACAGCCATGCCCAGTATTATTAGGCAACTAGCAGTAAAATAACATGATAAAAAGGAGAAAATTGTTCAAATATGTAAGTGCGATTAAAAACGCCCGGAAAATCATCCAGCAAATAAAGAATGTAGCAACCCTGCACACCTTTTTAAGTCTTGCAATCATCCAGCGAATAAAGAATGTGGGAACCCGGCACAGCGTTTTAAGTCTTGCAGGAGACCTTCATGCTGAAAATGAGATTGCTGATCAATGCTTGTGGCAACAAATCCAATTCCTCTAACAGCGAGGTCTTAAAATCCTGAGAGGTTCTGGAAGAGGATTGACGTCCTAAAAAGGCTCTTCCTAAAAATCCCAAACATGTTCTATGCGGTTAAGATCCGGCGATCTGGCTGGCCATCCCACTTTCTGCGAATATTCAATTTCTACAGAAAACCATCCAAAAGTTGAGCTCTTTTTTTCTTTGCGTTGTCGTGCAAAAAAATAAAATAGTCAATAACAGCTGTAAGGAAAAGCCTCAGATGAGGTTCAAGAACCTCCTCTCTATATCGCTGTGCGGTCGAAGAACAGTCCAACATAATTCTTCTTCACACAAAGAGTCCATGTCCACCGAAGTAATCGAATCCCATTTATGTTGGAGGGACGTTAGCGTATATCGCCTTCCTTTCATATTAAGGTTCGGTATCAATTTTTAAATATGAATGACAGCTATTTTGAATGATTGCGAAAAATGTGTTTGTAACTTTAATTATAAACTAATGTTTAAAAGCTATGTTAATGCAAGATAATAATTTTATAAATTACTATATAAATGTGTCTAATATCTTGACTTCAAGCAAGAAAAAAAAAACTGAAAACCTAAAGATCTTTCTATATCGATTAACAGAAACAGTTAGCATTTTCTTAAAAGCTGTTTCAAAATTTTGAAAATAGCAAAGACTTGGAGTGTAAAACCATGGATTAGCTTTAAAGCTCAAATAATTTGTATTCCTTCGAAATTCTTAATAGAAATCTGGCCATGTAAATCGTGATTTTTAAAATCAAAAAGTGATGCAAAACGTGCGTGATTCGTTTCTAATCTGAATAACAAAATATTTGCATGAATCTACATATCGGGGTTTTCATATCTCTACATTTAACTTATCTGAAATTGAAGAAATATTTTTTGCAAGGAATTTTTTTTAAATGCATTCTAAGGAGGAAGATGTAACACTTTATTGTTAAGATACGAAAACGGAAAAGAATTTCATCTTCAATTTCTGGAAGCTGAAAACGAAATTGCCTCTGACTGCATTTATTTTGCTATCGGCAAATTCTTATTCCAAGAGACGAGTTTTCTAAAACAAAATAGAAATTTTCTTTTCAAATGAACTTGCTTATTCTTATGGTACATTTCTCAAATTATGTGAAATTTCTAAAAATAGTTTCCCATTTACAAACCAAGCCTCGGGAGTCGATTGGAGATAAATAATTCATTCGAAACTTTTTCTTCCGCATCCTACATTTCTTATCTATAATAAACTTGGAAAACATCCAGATTTCACTTCTTTTCTAGAGATGTGCAATTTGTTTTGTATTTCATTCAATTTTCAAACATATGATCTATTTATTCCTGGTTTTTTATTCTTGTAAGAGTTATCGGAAATTTCCGCGAGGTGTTTTTATTTGCAAACTACAAAGCTAGTGAACTTGCAACTGGTAAATTTAGTTTGAAAATTCAAAATATCTAAGAAAATCCTTTTAAAAGGATGAACGAGTATCAAAAGTTTTTATATTGTTCATAGAAGGAATTATAGAACACAAATCATGTTCTATTTGTAAAAAAAGGAAGAATATTTCCTCATTAATATTGTATAAGTTCCTTCAGGTTATGTAATGTTTGAATAGAATAGTGTTTATTTTTTTTACTTTCTCGTATACGAAATATACAAAGAGAAAGTATTGTAATCGTCAAAAAATTCGAACTCGAGATTTTGACGAATCTCCACGTTTTAAACCTCCTTGAATCCGAAAAACACAATTTTGGAATTATATCTGTCTGTGTGTCTGTCTGTCTGTGACCACGATAACTCGAAAACTATTAAAGCTACAGAGATAAAATTCGGTATGTGATCTTGACACATAATTTGCAGGTTTCTGTCAAATTTTGGACAAAATCCCTCTACGGGAAGTTTGTCTGTCCATCTGTCCGCTTTCATGTGAACACTATAACTCAAAAACTTGATTATCTAGATGGATAAAATTTGGTACACAGTTTTATGATCAGGAATTTGGGTCCGTAGTCTGTCAGTCTGTATAATCGCATACTTCTAAACATTATAACTCATAAACTCTACGGCTTTGATAAATAGAAATTGGTATGAGGCCTGCTAACATTAATTGTAGATCCGTGCCCAATTTTCGTTTCAATCGGTCAAAAGAAAAGGTGTTCAAATCGCATATTTGTCTTTTCTCATTACGCAATGGCCCGAGGCCGTTATTGCGTAATTGCGTGATTCACTTGCGCTAATCCTTTCCGCTTCTACCCACGCCTTTCGCCTCCAAACTTCCGATTCTCAAGCTTTTTTCCTCCACTGCGTTAGGGACGCTTGTTCGTTTTACTGCATTTTACCTTATTTTTCTCCACGTGTGTTAAGAGTATGCGAGAAAGTTTAGGGGAGGTCACTGCCGCTGTTTTAAATGGCTTCCTGAATTCGAAGAATCTAGCAGAGCTAATTTTATAAAAGCAGAACTTCGCTTTTACAGGACGGAGCAAAACCTAATTACAAGAAATAAAACAAAATGCATAAGTGCTTTACAGGTGTCTATACAATAACAGCAATCAACTAAATATCACGCATTCGTATCATTTAAAATATTGCAGCTAATCGCGCGAGTGTTTCAAAATCGCCTTCTCTAAAAAAAAGTATTTTTAAAATCTCTAACAAATAGCAGCCGAACACTAATAACTCAGCTAAATTCTACGCCAATTACGGTTCGATGTAGGAATAGCTTGACCAGAAAACCGTAGCATTTACTAGTATTTTCATGAAAAATAAATGTCAAGATTAGAGCCATAATAACATTTAAAAATACTCAGTAAAAACTAATTATAATTTCGGGTTTCTTTGTAAACGCAACAAGAACTTGACAAATACGTTCCAATCTTCGCTTCGATATTAGTTTCCGCAAGATGTCTTTAATCGCCTCAAAGATGAATCATTGGTTTTTAAATATGTGCTTAGTGATTTCTGACAAAAGGAACTTAAATTACAATTTATTTAAGAACGTAGTTTTAAAAGGTATCATTTATAACCTTAAATTTTCATAAGGGAAGAAAACCAGTCGCTTGAAATCGATAAACTCTCTCATGTCAGGTATCTTCAATTTGCAAATCCAAAAGAGTTAGTGTTCAATTTAAAAATCCAAAGTAGAACGAAAACACTATCTTTCTCTCCAGCAAATTGGACGATACAGTTGTGTATCGGTTGTACTGGAACAATCCTTGCCGTCGTTTAATACATGTGAAACGTATTGCGACATTACAGAGCAGCGTGCAGATACTTGGCATGTGTGATGACATTAACTGAATTGGTTTCATTCCCTAAAAAAAATCCTGTTTTTGCCTCTTCTGATTTGCTTCTTCGAATATAGATGGCGCCACGGTACTAGTGTTTTCTTTATTGATTCCTCCTTCTAAAAGAAAGTTAGCGTGGGTTTGTGATTACTTGAAGACGTTTTTTCTCATTTTTCGCAACTATGGGCATAGGGTAAGTTTTTATTTATGAAGGCTTATTTTAATATAGCCAGATGGCTGATAATTTTAATCAATCTTATTAGCGTTTTAATGCGTGTGTTTTCCTCTTTCTTTTGAAAATATGCTTTTTTGATGCACAGATCTCCTTTGTCTTTTGTTTGGGAAATTTCGGGCTTAGAGAAGTTATGTTTGGCGTAATGTCAGCTTCTTACAGAAAAATTTCCCAATTGTTATTTTGAATCCATTTCGAATAAAGTTCTTAGCCCTTAAAAAAATGGACTAGAAAGGATACCTCGTTTGTTTTTGGTTTTATTCGATTACCTCTGACTTTATTTATTTTGGCTTTCTTTGTATGTTCTTGATTTCCACGTGACTGTGATGCCACGTGAATTGCAGCGTTTCTCAATATTTTGAAAAGGTTTTCAGAAAAACAGGACGAATGAAAAAGTTTTGTTAGAATGAAGAAACAATTCATTCCTTGTAGTGGGAAAAACAAAATCCATTGTGTTTTTAGTAGAGGAGAGACCAATTAAATCCATTAAAATTCGCTTTGGGGGTGAAACACTTTTCAGGAGATTAAATACTTCGGTTGTCTATTTTAAATCTCAATTTCTGGGAATAAATTTTAATTTCGAAAACTAATCCATTCAAATAATTAAAAATGGGGTTTATTTAAATATACTGAAAGTAAAAAATTTAACCTTTAAAAGCCCGATTTTTTGAAAATGGATTTCAAAATGTTTTTTGACTTTCATTTCTTGAATAAAACATAAGAAAAATACTTTTAAAAAATCCTATCTTGTTCTAAGTATGGTTTATGGATAAAAAACAGTTACCAACTGTCAACACTGGGATTTATTCTAGAAAAATATTTCCTTGATAAAATTCTATAATATTAAGCACAGATGGATTTTAATAAATAATAATACGAATAATGAATTTCCTTCAACATCGTAGAATAAAGTATGGCATTCTCAAGTAAACAAACATATCAAATAAAGATGCAGCCTCAAGTGAAACATCAATTTATTTTTATTTTTTTAACAGCACTCAAGCTGCCATCTATATGCTGTAAATTGGTTTAATAAAATTTTCAGTATGTATCTATTGGATGGGATAGCTAGGATTAATATAAATGTTAAAGCAAAGTAGGTACCCAATGTTAAAATTTAGTCTATTTAATATATATATATATGGATATCAATTATCAAATCAATTTTGGGTACTGAAAAATATAACTCAATGATTAGCTATTCTAGCAATACTCATATACCACCTACCTTTGCAGACCTGAAAAGCCTAGCTACTAAATTAAATCATTTTGCAAACAGTGGTAGTACATTGCGCTATTTTAATTAAAGAAAAACCAAGTTTTAGAAATTTTAAATAATTTTTTATTTAACAATTTTTAATATTGAAATTATTTACTGCCACAAAATTAGATATATGTATAAAAATTGATGCACAGGAATGAACATGTATTAAACAAAACAAAAAATAAAAATTGTAGCTACACATTAGCACTGCAGGCCTCAGAATTTCAACTTAGATCACTAAGTAAAAAAAAAAACAACCTAAATTCGATAGAGATGTAATGATCATTATTCTGTGCCACATAACAAACATCTTGAATTGATGAACACTATATTTCAAATGAATTTGACTTGTATTCGCTCAAAAATGATATCTGAAGTATGTTACTTGCACACTTTCGCATTTTCATCAGCCATTTTTTTAGACTTGTATCACTCATTCAGAAAATTGGAAAAGCTGAAGATGGGAAAAAGACGTCCAGCAGAAATTGCAGCTTAAAAGATGATCATAATCTCCATAATTAGTAGTACACATTATTACGATGAAGAAGAAAAATGCTGAAGGTATTACGCATATTGCAGATCTTGTAAAAGATGATAATCATTTATAACTCTGTAACATTGATGAAGACCAGCGTTCATGCCACCACGTAACAGAGTTTTTTTTTTTAAATGAAGAAGCAAGCACTGCTTTCTTTCACTCACAGCATTTTAATTCACAGATTGTTTTGGAATAGTACTGTAGAAAAAAAACTTTGTCATTTTTATATTATTCATCACTGTGGTTTCTCATACTGTTTCATATCTTCAGCTTCAGATTTAAAAATACAAAAATTATTAACGGAAAAATTAAAGCAGAGGCAAGACCCCAGAGGCCCAACCGGCCCTGGGGCCCGCAGCTGGAACAACACCAACCACTCGCTCAGCCCATCACAAAAGAAGTTCAAATCGTAACGGAAAACGATTCCAGATACAGACGCCCAAAACCTGATTACGCCAAATTCTTACGCGAAAACAAGATGGCGAAGAAATAATCCCGTTGCAAAATTTGAATTTAAAAATTAATAAAGTTGAAACCTTAATGGAAACAACAACAAAAGTTAAGACAAATAATTTTTAAATCGAAAACAAAGTAAATAATTAAGAAAAATTTAGATATTTAAAGAAATGGCTAAAATTATCGTTTGAATTTCAAAATTTGCCAAAGTTGCCACAAGAGATGAAAGAAACTTTAGTGGCGAAGAATTAAATTAATTAAAAATACTGACAAAACCGAAAAATGATGTCGATGCAATATTTGCAATCTAACAGTATCCTATTGGCTACAACATGTATTAGAGCTTCAGTCTTATTCTCAAGAATTTAGAAGACAAAATTGGGCATGTTGCTTAAAAGCAACACTGTGCCTTTAACGGTCAAGTTCACACTAAAAAAACTGTTGTTAAAAGCTTGAAATAAAGTATAGTTCACCAAGAAAAGGTAACAAATACTACAAAAATTTAAGATATTTTATAAACAGTTTATACTGTTATTTTTCAGAGATATATTATGAAAATTGTTATGTAAAAATTCAGGTTTTCTCATTTTGTTTATCTGATTTATAACAATACTTTGAACTTCCAAATATTATGTATTGAAAGTTGAGGCTGACTGAGAAGCGAATATATTTTCTTAAATTTTCAAGAATACACTTGGAACTTTTTTTTTCTCACTCCTTCGTTAGTGAGATGAAAAAACAGTTTATGTTTACCCATTGAGATAAGGCCGTGAACTTTATTTTCATAACGAATTTTTTCGTAAAAATGTTGCTTTTGTCTGTTTTCTACATTTTGTTCGAAGTTTCGTTAAATTTCGGAATTTACACTTTATTCTTTGATTGCAAAGCGAGGATTTCCTTGTGTTTAGTCTTTGTTTTAGAATTTCCAACTCATTTTCCGACTACCTTTATAAAATCTTGGAATTCGTAGAAATTCTTTACAGTTAAGCTCGACAAATTTTCCAGAACTGGTGTTTTGAATTATCAATACAACTTTGCATCCATTGAAACCAATTGTTGCAATAGTTACAAACTTCCATTGAAACTAATCCTTCAACCGTAGTGTGTAAATAATATAGTAAAAAAACTTTAAAAGTTACTTTTAAACTTAACTTTTTAATTAAAAAATTTTGAAAATTAATAATTTATTTAAAATTTCTTTGTTAAAAAATTTCTTATTTCAGGTCCAAAATGAAATAAGTAAATGCTCTCATAAAATAATTATTAAATTATTCGAAGCCAATTTTTAAAAGGCAAAGTTTTGAGAAATCCAAGCGTGCATCATTATTTAGTGAAAGGTTAATGTGCGTAACACATGTTTCATCACTTTGCATAATACTTCTTCATTTTCCACGTAATCTTGAAACAATGTCGTACATATTAAAAAACTCTAAATGCATAAACAATTATAAATGTTCTCCAATTGGTGTAAAATAAGCGCTAAGAACCAGTGAAAATGTACTTCTTTCGACTTTCTGTTATATTTACACAATATAGTTTGTTTTGTATGCAGCTTCCTCGCATAGTAAAGAGAACCCTCTATATATTTTATAGTCGAGACTCGATATGGATATAATCGAGTATATATATATAAGATCAGGCTTTAAAAAGGTGAAATGCAGTCCATTTTGATCATGGAAGAGACAATATTTGCTTAAATCTTCTCTTATTCAGGCATTACGTTATTTCTTCATAGGTAAAGTATTTAATTTTTACGCAGCTCCATGACCAGTATTCAGAAAGTTACGCCTGAGTGGCGGTTGTTGTTGAAAGCTTACATGCTGGCGTGAAAAAGGGCAGAAATGAATGCGCAGAACGCTTAAGTACCCAGGAAAGGGAATTCCCCTTCAGAAACACGTGACTTGAAAAGAAAGTTGTAGTGCGTTTATTATGATGAAGTAGAAGTAATTAAAATGTGGTGTTGTTAAAATTATTTAGGAAGTAAGATTATTATTATTAACATTAATGATTATTATTAAGATTATTTTAAAGTTAAAAAAATAAAATATCACATATATATGTAATGATTTAGAATTTTTTCCATCTTTAAAATAAATCCTTTTTACCACCAGATAATTTTGAATTACGAACAAATGACTTCTACTTCAATCCTATGATAATAACACTTCTACACTAACTTCGACTCGCAAGAGTCGCACTAGTTCTCGAACCTCAAATTCGGTATTTCCCCGTTTCTAAAATACTAGTTAACCCTCTCGCACCGAGCGAGGCGGTCTAAAAATTTCCCCTTAACAGCGACGAAGGCCGGTCTGAGGCGATTGGCTGCTTTTGAGTAGAGGTGAGGTTCGAAAACGCTTAGGAGATAAGCGCGGTAGGGGATCCAATTATCCTTGCCAACCACAGCCCATTTCCGTGTGCCTTAAGGGAAAGTCATAGCAGGGGGTTGGGTAAATGACCACCCAGGTTGGGAGAGTCCAATTCATGCCGTATCATTCCAAACAGGTCTGGTTTTAAAGGGGCTAGACGGAAAAAGTCGTCTCGGGATTAAAGGGTTAAGCCCGCTGTGATATTGTAACTTTAACTTTCACAATGTAATTCTTCCTTAGCAAGACGTGCGCTTTGCACGCAAGATTCCCGTCACGGCCATGAAGAATTTGTAATTATTCAATGATTAAATAATCTCTTTATCTGATTTTATTTAATCATGTCTGAAGTTTAGATAAACTGACATTCGTTCTACAAGGCTGCATCTTCATTGGATATGTCAGTTTCACCCCATAATGTGAAATACTTTTCATGTATATTATACCTCTACATTTGGCCGATTGGCTCCAAAATTTGATATACATGAATACCAAATTTCCTTTATCTGGCCCGTTACATATTGGAGTTATAGTTCTCGCATTCGCATGAATCGGAAGACCGGGAAGCCCATTGACAAATGTGAATCAAAATTTGACACATATCTACAAGTTTGGTTGAATAGCGCGTATTAAAATTCATAACTCTAGTTTTTAGAAATCTTGGGTTATTGCTCTCACATTCGCATGAATCGGAA
>BGPR01005054.1:0-43464 GCA_013235015.1 Araneus ventricosus
TTTAATTTTTTTTCAGTAATTGTTTTTCTTAGTTCATGCAATTGAATAAATGTCATTATTATGAATTTATGTCCTTTGACTTTTCATGCCTCATTAGCTAAATCATTTGCTTCCCATTTGTTTGGAACATTTGCTTTTGTTTTAAAAAATTTATTTCTTCCTAAAGCTTTTTGTTTCAGTCTTTTCTTTGGATTTTTAACTTTCTAAAAACTGCATGTATTTTGCTCTAGCTTGGATGGAAAAAAGTAAGGACTTTCATGGACTTTTTAAAAATGGGGCATAAAAATAAGGATTTGTAAGGACTTTTAAGGACTAAATGTACAAGTAAGGACGCGTGCAAACCCTGAGAAGTTACTGTGAAAATTTCCATTGCCGACTTAAAACAAAACATTAGTGTTCCAAAACAAAACTTTCATCCAATGGAATGTTTTACAAAAATATAGTGGCAGAAATAAAACTTTTAGCAAAGCTGGAAGAAAGGAAATAAATATTGTGACTTTTAATTTACCCTAAATAATAATGTGAATTTCCAAAAAAGAATGCTGCATCAAAGGATATTTACATAAAAAGCAACTAACAAAGAAAAACTGTAAAATACATTTTGGATACTTAATACTTAAAATATTTAAAATGAAAAACTGATTTATTATTCAGTTCAACTGTTTTTGGTTTTAAGGAAAAGAATGGCTTTATGAGCAAAAAGAAAATCAAATATTAATTAACATATTTTCATCAAATGATTGTTTTTAAAAAATGCAAGGGTAAAATTACATCAAATAGAAAAAATCCATAATTTTAAATGGGAGTATCTGCATTCTTACTCAAAACCATAATTTTTTGGATCAAACATTAGAAAGAAATTCAACAGCCATTGAAAGATAAAGAGATAAGAATGATTAAATATCTTATGATGATGATTAATTAATTAAGAATGAACTAATTAAGAGTGATTAATTACCTTATTTGAACAAGATTTTCTATGCTCTTGTTTCCTGAGTTTTGATATTGATAAAAGAGAAACAGAGGGTCATCTGGAGCAGGTTCCTCTGAAAAAATTACATATAACTTTAAAAATAAAAGCAGAGAGAAAAATATTACGTAACATGCAATAAAAACTTGATGACATACGAGTCGTTCAGGAGTCAATGCGGTTGAGTCCATCTTTTGACGTTTTCTGGTTTTTGTAAATTATAATGGAGTTAATAATACATTTTTTAGTTATTAAAGGATTTACTCACCACTTCATCAAATGAGACTTCAGACACTTTTGCTTATTGAATCAATATACCAAAAATGTTAAAAATTAATTAAAATACCAAAAATTTTAACCACATTGGCTTCTGAACGACTCATATGAGAATGTATCTTTGCATTTAAAATCTCGGCGGGCATAATTATTTATTTGTGATCATTACAATTCACATTCCAATTGTTTGCTTTTATTAACAGTTGCAAAAGAAATCTGAGTTTACTTAAAGCAACTGGCAAAATATAAAAAAGTAAGAAATTGTATGCAAAATTTAACGAAATGTGGAAAATATTTGCATTATATTCTTGATTACTGTGATTAAGTTCTCTAAGATTTTTTATTAGTACTTTTATCTGTATCCTATGTAGATTTACATCTCAGATGCAGTTTTAGTTTAGGAGGAACATTATTTTATTTTTGGAAAGTAAACAACCATGCCCATATAAGAAGGATGATAACACTAACACAGATTACAAAATGTGGATCTTTTTAAGGTTTAAGTATTTTAATAAGATTGGTTATTTCTGTAGCTATTGGTTTATGGGGTGTCCTTTTGGGAATGATCTCATATTGTGAAGACTATAATTGCTTCTAAATGCAAGATGTTTATAATTAAAGTGATTCTACTAGGACACATTCTGCTCAAACTTGAAAATATGGAATAATGATTTAAATTTTCACCCCCAGATGGAGCTTCCCAATCCAATTAGAAAAAAGCATTATGCAAATTGGGAATACTGAGATTTTGTGAGAATATTCACATCTGAAACGCTTACAGAAATAGCCTATGCTGAATAATGGTTTGAAAAAGACGATTATTATATTTGACTGAAGAGACTGGGAAGTTTGGTTTGCTGCCAGGAAGAAGACAGAAGGATATTTCAACAGAAGAGGTGACTGTTGCTATGGGTGACAGAGTCATCCGTCAGAGACATGCAGTCTCTGATGTTCTTTGACAACTTCTTAAGAGGTATCATGTGAATTGTTTATCTCCCTGGTCTATGGTACTACAGGTTCTGCAATTCATTTAAAGCAGTATATGTAAAGAAAGTAGTATGTGCATACATGCCAACATTGGAAAGGTGGCTGTCCATAGCAGAAGGTCTTTTGGGTGGATGCATGCACGCATACACACACAGAAACAGAATTGTGACAAAATTTTGAATTTGTGATCATTTATATATTTCATCATATTTTAAGAAATCATAAATTTCTATTTTTTAAAAAAAATATCTTATCTAAACAAATAATACAAGAAATATATATATATCACTAATATTAGAAGAATTAGAAATAATCATATAACATTTTTCAAAAACATGAAATGAAGAAAAAAAATCTGAAAAATTACTACATTATTACTCATGAAACCTGTACACTTCAAAAGCATGTATTATACAAAATATTGATTCATACTTAATATTAATAAGAAATTGACTAAATATGAAATCTATTTACCTTCTCCAAGATATCTTATGTTATAGTAAATGGTAGAATTGGTAAATTTGCTAAGAATTATTTCTACCACCATCAAGATTTAAAATTTAAGAATAAAAAATTTTAAAAAGTTAATGCCCTAAGATTAAAAAAAAAGATACTCGGAGAAAAAAAAGTAAATATTATCCCAGACATATATAAAAATTGCACTTGACTAATAACAAAACGGTGTGCAAGGGGGAAAAAAACTCGTTTCCGTAGAAATTTTAATCTTGTCCATAATTAGCGGAAATTTCAGATAAAACCCATAGAAACTATGGAGAATTCATAGCAGTTGGCATGTATGTATGTTCAAAAGCTTTAACCTCAAGACACACCTCAATGCATCCTCTTTGCAGTGCATACAGTCCTAACGTACCACTGAACATGCTATGAATGTGTTATTGCTGAAAATGGAATATGCACCATAATTTCATCTGGTGGTGGAAGTCCCACTGGGGGAGCACCAAGAGTACATGGAGGAGAAGCCAATGGATAAGTAAGCAGGGTCTCACTTCCCTGGTGGATATACAATACAATTTGGGCTTGCCCACTTTGCCAGTGATAATGCATGTCTCCTATGGGAAGGGTCAGTGATGACCATTAGGACTCCGGTCTCAGTACTCAAACTGTCACGGCGACTGTCATTCATATGCACTGGACGGCTTCATGTAAGGTTGGGGGCGAATTTGATATGAATCTGGTGGTGGAAATTTGAAGTATTATTTTTGATTCACCTATTCCTTTTCACGACGTTCTTACAAAGCATAAAACAAGCACCAATCAACCAGAACAGGATCCACTTATGTCCTTAGTAGGGTCACTTTAACTATAATCACCTTGTATTTATGAAAACATGCCAAGAGTAATGGAAGCATAAAAAATGTAATCAAAATATACAAAATGCTTGAATCATCTATTATTTAATGAAATCAGTTGTATGATTAAATAACAACAAAAGTTATAAGAAGAACTACAGAGAAAATAATAAAAAAATAGTATTATGCACAATTGAAAAATAAATGTATTCCATGAATTTCATTTATCATTTGTTTGTATAGATGTAAATTTCTTAATCTATAAAGCTAATTTTTCTTTTCCAGGCAAGTTATAATGAAAGGTTTTTACTGAGATTTTTTTTAACTAATTAAAATACTACTTTGAACATCACATATAAAATATAAGACTATTTGTTGTTGGAATACAAAACAAAACTGTTTGATACGCAAAGTACAGGATAATAGAAAAAAATGTTTATACTTTTAAAAATTTGTTTTTAAAAAAATTTATGTTTTTTAAAACGAATTTTTAATTTTTTTTGTTTAATGTTTTCACTTATGTTTTTTCTTTTTATTTAATGGGGAAAAAATATCAATTTTTTGACAACTTTTAGAACATTTTAATGTGTGCACCATTAGCAGCCTACAACACATCAAGCTGATAAGAGATTTCGAACCAGATTATATGAAGAATCAACAATCTAATTCACCTGAAGTAACTATCAGTTATCATAAACTATCAGTCATGTAGGTGGATTTTGATTGTATGTAGTCGGAAATTTTTGCAGCACCATGTTACACATTTAAATTTGATAAACCACACACAAGTTGCACCATTTCCTAGTGTGGAGACATACTGGAATGAGACTGACTGTACCAATGACATGGTGCTAGTGAGTATCCACTTCATTAAAAAAATTGAAAATTTATTTATTGAATAAAAAATGATGGAAGTGCATGCCTTTGTTAGATATTTTTTTAATAAATTTTACGAAAAAAATTATAATTCTTAATATATTTTATGCACGGAACTTTTGCAAGAGTACACAGAAATCATTCAATAAATAGTTCAAAATACCTAGAAATCATAAATATTTTCATTTAGATTTTCTTTTTTTACAGTATTTCAACTTAACGGATAAAGAAATAAATAAATGGACCAAAAATTACCAGTCAAAACAATTTTCATACAAACTAAGTCTTAACAAGATATCGAATTCAGTTTAAATCAGAATGCAGCATTAAAACATAAATGAAATAATAGCATCAACATTCTTTCAAACAGGATGAGAATTTAATAAAAGAAATTATATCAAGAAATAATGGTAAAAGAAAAAGAATCTTTTAAACCTGATTAACATGGCAGGAAGTTAAGAATGCTACCACTGAACTCATGGTCTTACCAGAATCCCCAAAAAGACTTTCCAGGACAGCCTTTTGCTTCTTCTGTTGAAAAGTCATCAACTTCCTTTTTCTCCAAAGAGCCTCTTCTTCTCGCCGATCCTCCTGCTCCGTCTCCAGCATCACTTGGAGGGCTTTCTCCTCCTGCTCATAGTTGGACAATTGGGCGAGCATCGTTTCTCGCAAATGAGATATTTTTGCTTCGAAATTTGCAGAATGCTCTGGCTGTATATAAAACCCTGGAAAAAATGATTTTCAAGTGAGGCTTATAGTATTCAATCTCTAAAGAAATAAACAACAGAAAATAACTACAAAATGCATACAAATCAAGAAAATAGGATAACCGAATATACAGTAGAATCCCGTGAATCCGAACTAATCGGGGCTGACCTTTGTTCAGACAATCCGGGAAATTTGGTAAGTAGAGTAGTGACTTTAGGTGCTCGGTGAAGGCCTTACGGAAAGAGCATGCAGCGATTCACATGATACAGTGGCAAACAAGTTGAGGGTAAAAAGAAGATATCTGAGTTTGTTTCTGTTATTTAAGATGCTGTATTTATTCTTAAAGGCCAATTCGAATACGTCTTTAAGTTAGGAACAAACATTAGCTTTGTTTCTGATTCGTAATCCTTATTTTCCCTTCATTTTTCAGTAAATTTAAAAACGATGTTCGGATTATCAGAAATTTCTGATTCCTGGTGTCTGAATTCTTGGGATTCTATTGTATACACAATTAAAGAACTTTGCAATACACATAAACATGTAAAACTAGCTTCAGCTGTGTAACATGCAGAGGCATCTTAAAAAGAAAAGGCAGTTGTTTCTGCCCAGAAATTAGTTTACAGCTTCACATACTTATTTTAATTAATGCATATTACTGTTTGAACTTAGAGATATTTTAGATTCATCCAATTTATGACCACTAGAGAGAAATGCACTGCATGTAGTTTACCGGTGAAATGTCCAAAGCAGAAAGAACAACTTTTATCAGCTCAGAATGGGAGATTCTTCATTTGAAAAGTGAAACTAAAGAATTGTTTTGTCAGTGGATTAAATGAGGCCCTTAATGTTAGACAGCAGTGAAAAATCAATCTAAGACAGTAAAACTTCAAGTTTTTAAATTTTGGCAGTTGCATATAAAAAGAATTTATTTAAATGGTGTGGATATTACACACTCACATATCAGTCTTTTTCTATGCCTTCTCAAAAGCACAATTTTGAATACCATTTTTTTCAGGCCGATATCGGAAAGTGAATTTATAATCCCTTTAAAAATTTTGGAATTCTTAGGGCATTTTGAGAGATATGCAAGTGTGTATTTAAAAAGAGAAAAAAATGATTATAATTCTTAGTATATTTTATGTACAAAACTTTTGCAAGAGTACATAGAAATCATTCAATCAATAGTTCAAAGTACATAGAACAGGGGTGATTGTGGCTTCATGAAAAAATACCTGAAATTTTAGCAGGAAAATTATGTGTAGGGAACGAATATGCATTCCTTCATTACGACGCAGGTTCAACTTTTGCATGCAATTTTTAACATAAATTGATTTAATTTATTTTGTCTTAGTTCATGAGTTTTCAATAACATTCGATAACACACATGAAAAGAAACCATCAAAATTGATAACGAAACAATATTAAAAATATATTAACATTTTGTATGAATAGCATTAATGAATGTATATATAAATTCTTATGGGACCATTCTGAAGTGAGGTAGTTATTCTTAGTTATGGTATGGCATTTTCTAAAAAATTCATTTGGATTGACTTAGCATAATCCAAAGTAAATTTTCCATAGTATGTATTATAATTTGTGTAGTCCGCAGTAGGAGCCGAAATTGCGTAGAAACTATGGAGAATCCGTAGTAGTTTGAGTCTTTGGCACTCTTAAGTTTTAAAAAATAGATTTATCAGAAAATACCGGAATTCTGGTATTAAGGATGAAGAAAATACCAGAACACAATCACCCCTGATAGAAATCGTGAATATTTTAATTTTGATTTTCTTTTTTACAATATTTCAACTTAAAGGATGAAGAAATAAATAAATAAACTGACCAAGAATTACCAATCAAAACAATTTTCACATAAACTAGGTCTTAATATAGTACAAGATTTAGAATTCAGTTTAAATCAGAATGCATTAAAACAAATAATGAAACAGATTAAACTTAATAGCATCAACATTCTTTCAAACAAAATGAGAATTTTTTACAAACGAATTGAGAATTCTAAAAAAATTATATCAAGAAATAGCTGAATAAGAAAAAGAATCTTTTAAACAATTAAAACCATATATGAAAAAATCACCAATTTATTAAAAAGGGAAAAATAAAAAGCAAAATATGCCAGATGTTAACAACTCAATTCAAATACAATCTCTTTAATTCCTAATCTAAGCAAGTTGCAATACTTGGGGATTTAATGTAATTAAAATTTATAGTTTACCTTTTTGCACAGAATTGGCTTGTCTTGCAGATCGCAACTTTTCAAAAACTTTCAATTTTTCAATGGTTTTCTTAGCTTCGTGAATTTTCCTTCGTACTTCTGCCAGGATATTATCAGCTTCTTTTTTCATTTCTAGTTCCTGTGAAATTTTTTACAATTTAATCAAAATACAGAAAGCAGAGAAAAATTCAATATATTATTTCTGTTGACAACATTACTTTTTTTAAAACTAATACAAAGTCTACACTAATAAATAAAATATCAGTGGATACGATTTTTATAGAATTCTATAAAAATCGTATATTCTTCATACCATACTTTCAAGTTAAAATGCATTATTTTTAAAAATTTAAGTGAAAAGAAAAATCAAAACATCATAGAATTGTGACATCGACATCATACATGAGCAACACCCTCATTTTTTTAAAAATTTATTTTATAAAGCTAACCTACATAAATCAACTAAGAGTCACTAAATTTAACAATATTTTTGTATCATAAATAAAAAAAAAGAAAGGAAAAGGGAAAAAATGAGCTGATTGCAATCTGACATCAGTTATTGTATACAAAGCGGTATTGTAAATATGTTCTCCTCAATAATGGTCTTTGCTAATTTGTGTATAAACAATTGCTGAATATTTAATTTCAACAACCCCACAAAAGACAATCATTTTTTGGAGGAAATGAAATGAAAAGGTTTGTTTTAATCTAATACAAATTGTATTTAATTACATAAAAAATACTGATTTGACACAGAAATATTAAAAAATGAACAGTACTTTTCTTTTGGGCAAATAAAAAAATATTTACAATACTTTTCTCTGATTATCTACTGCACACTTTAATTATTACTTGAGATAATGGTTTGGAATCAAATAATAATAATGAATTCTAAAATTACTTTCATATTAAAGTAGATTTGAAATTAAATATTAAAAAGAAAAAACAACATTTTTCATAAAATCAATAGTATTACGTGCAATTACTATAACATAAACATTAAAATGACTTCATTTCACAACAGTAATTACTTAAACATGGAATATTTTGTTACCCTTTTCATTTTCTCATTTTTCTCTTTTAAATTATCAAACCACTTATCAATTTCTTGGTGCAGCCTCTCCCTTTCTTGCTCTTTCTTAACTCTCTGTTCCAAAAGTGTTGCTTTCAATTTCTTTTTAAGGGCCTAGATTGGAGGAAAACAAACCTTAGATAAGAATTCCAAGCAAATCAGTTATATTACTGCCTTCTTCAAATGAAACACACCTCTTTTTCCTCCTTAATTACATATTTGACTAATGTGCTATTTACCTTCAATTTAATACATTTGATTTTAAAGCAGCAATAACAAAAAAAAATTATAAAAGAAGTTTGTACCTATGGTAACTAATAAATACAAGAATCATAAAGATATTAGGTTAAAATTGAAACTAGTACATATAACTCAGAACTTTGATTAACTAACTTCAGACGTTAACTTATGATTGCAATAGCTTGTAGTATAATAAAAATATTTTAAGACAAATGGATAGATTATGTATATTAAACATTTCCATAATTTGTATTTAACGTTATTTATGTTTTATATTCTCAATTTGCTTCTTAGTTACTTTTAAATTGTTTGCTTTTTATCATAAACAGACCTGCCAACCCCAGATTTGAAAAAGAGGGAGACATTTTCAATTATATATACATGATCACAAATGCGCAGCAGGGCCAACATTTACTCTATTTAACTCGTGTACAAATAAGGTGGAGGGGGCCTAATGCGACAATATTTTATTTTGGCTATATTTTTCTCAAAATTTTATCTTTTTACATAATAAATAAAATGTCTTGATTTTTAAAAATTGCCTATCTGGGTTTTAAAATAATCTGATAGTTTTTTAAAGACACTTTTTTTTTAGTCCTCACTCTTCCATACATATTTTAAATTTAGACAGTATTACTAATATAAGTTATCGACATACCTATATATTTTTTTTTACTTCAGAGCTTTAATTTATGGATTTACATTTCTTTATAATATATATATTTCTTAATTATAGTTTTTTTCATATTTACAGTCGAGATCTACTTACAAATAAGTCCTATTTACAAATTACTTGAAAATGTACTTTTACTCCTTTAAAGAAGAAGTTGTTGCAGATTTTGCTGGAAGCAATTGAAAACTCAAGCATGCAAATGGTACAAAATCCATACGATTTATCGTTTTTCGAAGCGATAATAAATGAATATTCCTCGGAATAGGTCTTGGTAAATACAGTCTGGTATTTCTTTTTCGATTCTTTTGATTACATCAGATCTGGACAGGTGGAAAAAGAAATGCATGACCAAAAAAAAAAAAAAATTAAAAATATTTTGGCAATACCCCTAAACACGACACGATAGGCAGAAAATATAAACAAATTCTCCCTATCGTGCTAAACAGTCAAAGCAGCGCATGTGTAGAAAACCCATGGCGATAGTCACTAGTCAACAAGCTTGGACATGATACCGCTGCAAAGAGCTAATGAAGAATCCGTAGGGGAATGATGTAACGCATTCAAAAATTTTAGGAGAATGTGGTCACGGCAAGCCCTGGATTTTTCTTTCGTCGCTCTTTTACTGCTTTTTTTTATTATTACTACTTATTTGCTCCAATTTCTCAAAAATACTAAAAAGCGGGAGCAAATCGGTGCGGACTGGGAGGTGGGAGAAATTGTTAAAAAGCTGTAGACTCCTGCCAGAAGCGGGAGAGTTGGCAGGTCTGCATAAATCTTCAGCAGCATGTTTCTTTATGGCAACAGAATGAACTCTACTAAAAAGCAACTTTTATAACGGCAAAAACATAAAGAAAACACATTATCCCAAACTAACCAATAATAACAAAAAAGTAAAAAAAACCAGTAACAAAAAGGCTAAAAGAGTTAAAAGAATACATTGCATCCAGAATACGCAAAATACTGCTGCATCTGAAATGACTTTAAGGTCAGCTTAGTTATTCATTTCTTCATTAATTTTTATAAAGATAATCACTTTCGTGAATTTAACCTTCACAGAAAGACAACGAAATATTCAAGTTGTTGATTTTGTGCAGAGGAGAAATGATTCTAGATTTCTGTCACTAAATGCCAAAATATCTATAAAAAAAAAAACATAAAAGTTTCAAGATTAGTTAACACACTTATTTATGAGATCAGTGGCCTAGCTGCAAGTTTTACTGCCCAGGACGAACTTGCAACATACCCTCACTCCTTTACAAATTAGTTATGGCATATAAACCTCAAAATAAAATAAAATCTAGGAAAAAACATTTTATTAGTAACATAATTAGTTGTTTGACACTTTCAACTCAGCAGATAGGTTGTGAAATCATGTACCCATCACCAGTCTTTCTTTTACATATTAGTAATTTACAGCCAAAAGGTGAAAAATACAAATTAATTACATTAGTTTTTTTTTATGTACACAAAGATTAAGCTAGTGCTGCTGCTCATCTCAGTTATGAAATTATTTTCCTGCATGCTTGATTTTGCTACTCCTTTCGAGGTGCCGATAACCCTCTCTAGCTACGCAACTATATAAGATTTACAATTTTTTTGCTAGGATGCCTCAAAATTGTAAAAATGTAGCATTGCTGTTAGCTGCTTTACTGAATTGATTTTTGGTCTATTTTGTTTGCAATTTTTAAAAATAACATCTATATACACATTTATCCTCTACAAATAATAGCACATCAAAGGAACGAATAATCAAGAGATTAATATGACTGTTAAAAATATATTCTACATAAAAGATTATTTACGTTCACAGAATAAGGAAACAATTCCTTTCAGCATACCCTTTTCCTTTTTATTGCTTTCAGCTTCCTTTGAACAGTGGTCAAATTATTTGGAAATGACAGCACAGAACATGCTTCTGACAGTTTGTCCTGAAAAAGCATAAAATGAATCAATACAAATTTGCATGAATAGACCTATAATCCCTAACAGATATTGAACTTACCAAAATTGGAAAACCTGTGATATTACAACCTGTTATGACAAGAACAAGTACAATTTGAATTGCAATGGGAATAATGAAAATGGTTACCATACTATTTCAAGGGCTAAGGCATTTTCATTTCCTGTTTAGAACAAACAATGGATGCATAGTGTCCCTGAGGTTGTTCTAACCGGGTGTACACCTGGGACCCTAAACTGAGCTACCTTATACATAGATCAGACACTGTAGCCAGATTATGAAATTTAGCTTAATTTATTTCTTGCATTCCTAAGCCCTGAAAATAAAACCAGTCACTCAAGAGCACTCCATGCCAAAAACAATCAGAAGTGGCATGGCAACCATAAAAGGTCTACCCCCACTCTGCTGAGGCATCCGGGTCATCTGAATGACAGTCGCTGCAATAGCTTGAGTACTCAGGCTCGAGTCATAGTAATCCATCACCGGGCCACGGCCCAACCCGACTCCTCCCGAAAGAGGTACGTATACTACCACTGGTGGAGGGACCTTCAGCCCTACCATTGCTATACCTCCAAGAGAAGGAGTTCCTGCTTACTTATCCAGCAGCAACTCATGAGTGTACTCGCGGTGCCCCCCGGGGGAAGAAGTGGCATGGCAGGGAACAGAACATTAGATAACCCACCTCGCATAACTTTCATCACCTCCATGCCATCTGGAGCGAGTGCTCTTGGTCCGTGAATCTGGTGGCAAGTAAGTATGTGGCAGGCAGAGGGACTGAACACTGTAACTGGACGTTCACTGAGGAGATCTGAATAACTGGCAATATGGATGGATATGGGATACTGGTAGTACCTGAGTAACAGTAAGTGGATGGATTTGCATGGCATGGAGTAATCACGAATGACTGGCCTTACATATTTTTCTTAATTACTTTTCACTTGAAATTTTTAAATGATTTAATAACATCCTTGAGCTACTTCATTCATACCTTAAGACAGACTGTTATTTTAACTTTTACATGCATTGTGTAGCATATCTGCAACATGTAAAAAAATTGTGTTGGGTTGGCATCTCGTGGAATTTCCATTAACTAATCTGTGTTTTGTCTTTTTCTGCTACATTGTGTTTTCAGAAGGATCATTGCACCTTGTCCTTCAATAGATGGTTTTAGTACTGGTTTTCACTTAATTTGGTAGGAAATAACATAGAACACCAGAACATTACATTAGAAGCAAAATAAAAAAAAATCATGCACTTAAAGGGTTAATTTAAAAACAGAGTACTGATAGATGCATACTCAAAGCGGGATAAAAAAAAAACTGTATAATATCACTGGCTAAAAGAAGTAAAATGAAAATATACATGCAGTTTTGTATCTTATCTAAAAAAACTCATGCACTATTTCATATTAAAACATGCTGATGACATTTTTGAAAATTCAGCTTGTAAAAACCTTTGTATAAAATCAGAAAAAAAAACTTTCGGTACAATTTAAGAAAACTATACAAAATATACGAATAAACAATTTTTTCTAAAACAAAGATTTACCTGCAATTCTCCAACTCGCTTCAATTCCATTTCCCATTCTTCTTGGTTTGAGTCAAGAAGTGAAACCAAATTTCCTCGACTGCTTTGCAACAAATTAAACAAAGAAAAACATTTCTTCAAACCACAATGGAATTCTGCCACCTACAAAAAAAATTAACTTGAATATAAGAGAAAACTTTGTTTGTTGGAGGAACACAAATAAAAAGAAGAGCATACGGCTGATATCTACTTTCTGGAACAGTTACATCCCTAAGGTTTAGTTTAGTTATATTAACGTCCCGTTTTGAAGCAACACAAGGGACGGAACCTCATAATTTTGTACCATGGTCAGATGACGAGGACAACACCTGAGCTGACTCTCCACTCTCCCACACCACACCAACAGGATGTTTGGCTCCCTATGTGCGATTTAACATGCAACAGGCCCAATACATGATGGATCTTCAGTGGAATTGGGTTTAGAACCTGGAACCCTCCAGCCCCAAAGCCGAGACCTGGCCACCACGGCCTTATATCTCTAAGGGTGGTAGTAATGTAAAAAATGAAATGAAGTAACTATTTAAATAATTAATTCAAAGTTAACTGTTTAAAGTCCAATTATGCTTTCACTTTTAGTTGAGATTTTCAATTTGCTGAAAATCTGTGAAGTATACTACACAACAACCAAAAACACCAACAACTATGCCAACAATCCAGCCCAGTGGTTCAATAGCAAATATTCTGCTTGATTATCTGGATTGCCTTATCAGCAATGAATTACATAGTACTGCAAAGTAGATCCCAACCAGTCACTACATTTATTCAATTAACAAAAGTATTAGAAATTAGTACACTGCAAGAAACTTACGGTAATATCACTTTTTGCTTCCTGCTCTTCTTTCAAATTAAATTTTTGGAGGAAGTTATTCAATAAATTTTCCTTTTCAGAAATGACTGTCTTATTATCTGGCACTGTGCTAGTTGACTGAATGTTGGAAATAATCTGAGACATCGTAGAAGGTTGGTAACTTGCAGACTGTGGTGGAACCATCTTAGGAACACAGGGAAAAACAGTTTGCACAGAAGTATTATTAAAGTATTGCTGCGAATGGCTATTAGGGAAGGAAGATGTACTTTTGGTATATCCATGAGAAAAATAAGGAGCAGATGCAGGTGGTGGTGGAAAGTTAAACTGTCCAAACTGCATGGGATCCATACTTCCAGCAGGTATCATAGAAGGCGGAGGTGTGCTGAATAAAGGTCTGTGATTGTTTTGAGTTGAGCTCACAGCTGTTTGTAATGGCGATGGTGAAGACACAGGAGGCATAAAAGTAGGCGGATATGGTTGAAAATGGTTGCTGGAATTTTGAAAAGGCATGTTACCGACTACAGATGGATGATTAGTTGGTGTACCAGAGAGATGGCCATTAGCACCTATTGGTGGCTTAGAAAGACCAACAGATTGAGGCACAGAAGGATAGTTTTTTGATACAGAAGCATCCATCTGCCTTGGATAATGTCCAGGCACAGAGTTGAACTGTATATTTGAATGCTGTACTTGACTTGGCACATTCTGATTTTTAGAAACTTGATTGAAGTAATACCCTGATTCCATGAAGCTACCTCCAACTATTTTATTAGGAGGATGCTCATAAGCATTGAACTTCATTTGCTCCATTTGATTTTCTCAGCCAATGTTTTCATTTGGGCAAGTGCCAGTAAAGCTTATTAGTGGTGGGAAAATTGCAAACTGAGAAATATTAGGCAAAAATTTTTGAACATTTGGAACTTTGCTTCAGGATTTAACTGTTTTTCACCTAGTTCCTATTAATCAAAATTTAAATAAATCTTTTATTTAGTTTACTTCTTTAAATAGTGCTTCAACAGTTTCTTAAGATACGATATATGGTTATTTAAATATGATCATCAAAGATTTCTAAGCACTTATATATTTTCACACAAAACCCTATACGACGGCAATATTTAAAAATGTTCTAATATATAAACACATATCCACATTTCCATGCAATTCAAAGTATAATAAATAGCTTTGATGCAAAAAATAATCTTCTCATGTTCAAACAGCGTAATTTAGTTTCAATAGAAAGGTATTTTTGAGACGGATGCTTGCTATAAAGCCGCTTTTTTCTTGAATTAAAGAGCTCTTAAGAAGTAATTTCTCGAATTCAGGACTATAAATGAGAGTCGGCCTCACCAACAAAACAGTGCAGCGTAATTGTTTCTATTTTGATTTTATTAATGGCACATGTTGCCACAGTGTGCAACACAATACCCTAACGCAAATTAGTTATCAATATGGATGAGTCTTTTGTTTATTTACATTAAAGTTGATTGCTTGTTTGATTAAAGGGGTTTTATGGGATTTCCAGATACAAAAACTATTATCCCGATCCCCTATTCATTCCAAAGTTCTTTTCAATCCGCTTCAAAAAAGAAAAGAAAATTGCCATCAAAAGATGGACTAAATTATTGCCAATCTGATTCGGTCAAGACAAAAAAAAAATGGCGCACTGCCTCTATTTTCTTTTCTTCATTTACATTAAAATCCTTTTATTTATTTTGAAAAATAAGTCAATGGAATCTTCAAAGCGGAAGTCCAAAAGTAATGCAAATAAAATCAAGTTTCTTAATGTAGTTAAACAAAACAGAAAACCCGTCCGTTGGCGAGATGTGGAGGTGAACGGGTCTATTCTGGTACCCCCGGTTGGGTTGGGAGACGTCACTTTTTCCGCCCGTTAACGACAAGTGCGATTCTCGTACCCGTTTTTCCAACCGGTTGGGATCTCGCTCGGTCGTAAAAAGGACTCTGATTTCTCGCCAGCTCTGTACCTGGCGCAAACGCTATTCGCTAGTGAGAAGTGTTGTTTCGATATCAGAACTTATCAAATTTTCGTTTAAAATGGAGGCTGCTAAGACGTTAATTGTGTTTTGAAAGGGTTTATCGGGATAAATGTAATCCATTTGACCAATCTGAAGAAGAATCTATCAATTACTTTAGATTTTTTAAAAAGTAGTTAAATCTTTTATCGAATTTAAATAATTTAATCTAATAATTTAATACGACAATCTAAAGTAATTAAATCTTTAAAAGTAGTTAAAACTTTTACTACTCCATGAAGATAGTCAATAATGATATTTGATAATTAGCTAAGATCAATTACATTTACAGATTTAATTACTTAATATTTTCTTATTAAATTAAATTATTAAATTAAATTAGGGTAACGTTTTAACATTTTTTTAACATTGAGTGTGGAATGACTTCCCTCATTCCGTAAATATCATTACAATTTTTTTTTTATTTGCGTTTTAATTCAAAGAAATTTGTCAAATATTTACAAAGTAATTGCAAAATCTGACAATAAAAGAATTTTTCTTGTTCCTTGATAAAGATGTAAGTTTTTTAATGTTGTGAAAACTTGCTGAATTTAATAATTTTTTTCATGTTTTATTTTCTTATGTAATTGGAAAAATAATCAAATGGTTTGTAATATTAATTTACAAGATTTATCCATGTTAAAATAATTGGCATGGAAAAAAGTTTATTACTTTTCCTCTCTCTAGAAAACTGGTAAATTTACATCAATATATTGAAAAAAAGATTGCAATTTATGTTCTATAAATGTATAATATTAATTATGCATATTTATAAATGCATATTTTGTAAAAGATAAATGGTTTAACCCCCCTTAACAATGGACTTATGAAAGCAAGAAAGTTTCATTATAATGCATCTTATAAGAGCAGAAGTTAAATCTTCCCACCTCTTACCATTGCTGTCTTTTGAAAAGATGTGATCAACTTTCCCATTTAAAATTTGTGGATATCTTTCAAAATAATCCAACATAATTTCGAATTGGGAAGCAAATGTACGCTTCGCCATAATTCCTCTGGCGATTCAAAACTCGAACTGAATCTGAAACCATGAAACAATGACGATCGCTTGATTTGCTGTGCGCGCAGCAGAAATACGTCACTTCCTAGCGTAGAGCGCGATGTTCGAAACGACCGAGGTACGAGAATCAGACCCCTTCTTTCGGTCGAGAAAAAGCTATTAACGTCCCGCTGTCGAAAGGCGAAACGCTCCCAACCCAACCGGGGTATGAGAATAGACCCGTTAGAATATTTGTAGAACAGGACTTGGAAGTTGTCTGTAGCAATATATGCCTGATAATCTGAATTTCTACGGATTGTCATGCTTATTGCAAGTCTGCAACGTTTTTCATTTTATGGGATCCCAGATAGCAATTTTAGTTTGCAGCAATCTTGCTCTGCAAATCTGCAAGCTTGCAGCAAGTTTGACGCGACAGGAGTTCAATCTTGAAACAAGTTATTACAAACGAGTTAGTTACCACAAGTCGAACTTGCCGCAAGCTTGTTGCGTCAAACTTATTGCAAACTATAGCAAAAACAGAGTACGCAGACAAACCTCGGATTCGAATCCCGACAACCCACTTTGCAGCCAGGCGCCTTAGCCACTCAGCCAGCGGTACCCTAATAGGGGAAGATAGATTGCGCTAATATATTGGTGCAATCTACATGTTTAATTTTAAACTGTTTTCTTGATTTCATTAATTTTTTGAGTTGAGAATATGATTTGAAGTCAAAGAGAGAGCGATTTTCGCTAATAACTACGTTTTGCTAGTAGAACAAATTATGAAATTAGGGTTCAAAAGTAATTACTTTTAAAAATATGGGACAAAATGCAAGTTATTATTTTTCAACAAACTTACTGTTTTTTAGATTTAATTTTGTTTATGAATGTTACAATTTCAACATTAAGAAAAAAGCGATATAGTTTTCTTTAAAGTGCGATTTCTATATTTAGTAAAAAGATGGAGAATTTTTCGATTTTTTTTTTTATAAAAAGATTAGTTTTTTGCAAATTATCACTGATTTATTGAATTAATAAAAAGAAGGAAGGTCTTAAAAATCGGATGTTTTTTAAAGCACAGACAAAGATCAAAACCAGATATATACAACTATATCAAGGTCGTGGTGTGTAAGTGTGCTCTATCAACTTTGCAGCAAACTTGTTTTGCAATTATGGTATGAAGTTTGTCATAACAACTTCACAGTAAACTTGTTTTGTAAGTGGGTTGGTCAATTATGCTTTGTTACTTTGTAGGAAGTTTGCTGCAAAGTTGCCGCATCAAGTTTGTCATGACAAGGTAATATCAAGAAAAATCACACTTGCTACAAGTGTACATGCTATCTGGGTTGTATTAGGTAGGGATTTTCGTTGGGCCATAGGCTCTCACCTTTTTAGTTAAAGTTCTAATGGGGCGCCAAATTACTCTAGCCCAGGCCCAGATAACAATTTTAGTTTGCAGCAAGCTTGCTCTGCAAAATCTGTAAGCTTGCAACAAATTTGACATGACAAGAGTTGCAAGCTTGAAACAAGCTTGCAGCACGTTAACGTCAGCTTCGAAGACACCACGCGACGAACTTGCAGCAAGCTTGTCACGTCAAACTCATTGCAAACATAGCAAAAACAGAGTACGAACACAACCTCGGATTCGAACTCGCGACCTGGCACTTGCTAAGCGGACGCTCTAACCACTCGGCCATATAAACTCTGAGAGGAGAAGATAGATTTCTTTAATGCATCGTTCGATCCGATTCGTACACGATTTATTTTAAACTCTTTTCTTGATTTTACTAATTTTTTAAATTTTGTGTTGAGAACATGATTTGAAATCAAAGAGAAAGAGATTGTCGCTAATAACTACGTTTTGCTAGTAGAATAAATTATGAAATTAGAATTCAAAAATAATTACTTTTAAAATGGTACAAAATGTAAGTTATTATTTTTCAACAAATATTTACTGTTATTTTAGGTTTAATTTTGTTTATAAACGTTAAAATTTCAACATTAAGAAAAAGGCGATGTAGTTTTCTTTAAAGTGAGAGTTCTATATTTATAGTAAAAAGATATGTTTCAAAAAATTGTTTTATAAAAAAGTTAGTTTTTTCACAAATTGTCATTGATTTATTGAATTAATAAAAAGAAGGACGGTCTAGGAGATGCTATTAAACATCGGATGTTTTTTAAAACAGAGACAAAGATAATTATCTCTTTGTGCTATCATCTTTGCAGCAAGCTTGTTTTGCAAACGTGCAGCAAGCTTGCATTGCAAGGAGGGGTGGCGCTAGTTGTCACGGCGAACTTGAGGCAAACTCAGTGGCGGAAGTTGACAATATGGGGCCACAGGCGCAAAAATTATTGTAGGTCCCTCCCAATGTCCAGTGTAGTAAATCTGTTGTCAGCTTAGCACTGTGATTTCTATCGAATAGATTTTGAGGCCCTCTAGGATATCGAGGTACGAGGCGAGAGCCTCTAGCACCTGTGCGGAAAACCGCCACTGGGCAAACTCGTTTTGCAAGCGAGGGTGGCGATTCTGCATTGTTAGTTTGCCACAGTTTCGCTTCAAATTTGACGTGTCAAATTTGCCATGACAAGATAATATCAAGTAAAAATCAAACTGGCTGCAAACGTACGTGCTATCTGGTGGGCGCTCAAATTTTTTAAGACGACCCTGATACTAGCTGATAGCCCGGCGTTCCTCGGGATCCATACTTTTTCATTTGCCCGCTACCGTTTTTTTCAATAAATATTGTCTCTAACTTTCCCCAACAAGAGTAAATATCCTTTCAAACCTAATCTTTTTATTACTTAATAACACTATGGTTTGAAAGAAAACGCGAGAAGTTTCAAAAAACAGCATTTATTTTAAACTTTTAAACAATAAACCGCATACAGAATTAGACCCGCGTTGCCGACCCAGGTAGCACAAAATATTGTCTTAAATCATAAAATTCGAGAAAGTAACATTGTACAATATTTTTCCCAATATTGAAACAGTGTAAAACGTAAGACTTTTTCAATACTGTACAATGTTTTTTTCATAATATTGGATAATGTCATATAATACTGTATAATATTATACAATATTGTACTATACTGAATAATATTATAAAATAATATATAATGACATATAATACTGCATAATATTATACGATATTAAATAATATTGTACTATACTGAATAATATTATATAATATAACATTATAATGAATATTTTAAAAATACATTTTAGAAGCATGGAAAAATAATAATCACTTAATTCCGAACTGCTGGGTAACACTTCGTTATTTTTTGAACATATCTACTCACAGCAAGCTTTGAACCCAGGTCCTTCTGCATCCTAACCCGAAGCCGTACCCCTAGACCAGCGAGACTTACATCAGTGAGCGTAAATGATAATAAAATGTAGTTACAAAGTTCGGATCTCTACAAAATTTCATGTTCATTCACAATTAATCTGAATAGTTTTTTTAAATTAAATTATCTTTTATCGTTACAATTTCGAGTTCAAAATGAAATTAGAAGTCAAAGAGGAAGCAATTTTAGCTCTTATATCTAAGTTTGCTAATTTAATAAATTAAAAGGCAATAAGGTTTAAAAGTAATTATAATAATATGTTTGAAAGGTTTTCAAATAATTTTGAAATTTATTTATTCCTCTTTCAATGTATTACAAGACGCCTTTAACATTTATAATAACAGTATTGATTGAAAATCAAATACAAGATTCGCAACAAAAAATCACGTGCATATTTTTACGATGAGAATAACACTCAATTTTTTCATAGATAATCCATATGTGAGAGCTGTTTTATGGTTAACTTCATTAGTTGAATCCGGCCCGCCTTTTATATACAGTAAAACAAAATGACTATGTAAACATTATTATTCAAATGAACATTTTTTAGAAATACTTTTTCAGACATATCATTCAATACTGATTAATATAGCGTTATTGTATTACCATGCTGCCATCTGCCGAACGTAAGAATAACTTCACCTTAAAATATTGATCAATGCTGATTAATGTAAAAATCATAATATCATGTGCATTTTCGCCCTGGGAATATGATTTTCTTTACCCCAGTCGTCATTTGCTTAGCAAGCGCAAATGGCCCTCTGGGCCTGGTATTATTTTTACGCCCCCTAATCATATTTTGCTTTAAAAACTGGCATAAATGCAGTAATGTTTTGTCTCCATGGCGCTCATAAAACTGGCATCTGCGACATCTATACTTCACTTACTCTCCGGTCTCTACGCCGCTTCACACTGATTAGGATCATTTAAAATTTGTGAAATTTAAACGAAACAACGCGTAGTAACTAAACTAACGTCATTGGATGTTTGAGTGCATGTCCAAAGCTACGAAATGAAAACGGAAGTCAAGTGCATGCTACGAAATAACAGCGGAAGTAAAAAGTCTCCCTTGACCAAAAAAAGCAATATTTTCTTAACTTTAACAGTGGTAAAAGCACGTGAATAAAGGATTTGATGAAACAATAAATTGGCTTGAATTTGAATATTGTTGGCGGGCTAAAATCCCGTCTTAGACGGGCACAAATCTTCTAGTAAAATACACTGAAGAGCCAGAAAAACTGGTACACCTGCCTAATATCGTGCAGGGCTCCCACGCACACACAGAAGTGCCGCAACACGATGTGGAATGGACTCGACTAATGTCTGAAGGTATATTGGAGGCAATTCACACCATTCATCCTTCAGGACAGTCCACAGATCCATAGGACTGCGAGGTGGCGGAGATCTATTCTCAACAGCATGCAGCAAGGCATCCCGGATATCTTCAATAATGTTCATCTCTGGGGATTTATGTGGCCAATGGAAGTGTCTAAAGTCAGAAGAGTGTTCCTGGAGCCACTTGGTAGCATCTTTCGACGCGTGGGGTGTCGCATTGTCCTGCTGGAATTGTCCCAATCCGTCGGAATGCACAATGGACATGAATGAGTGTAGGTGATCGGGCAGGATGCTTAAGTACCTGCCACCTGTCAGAGTCGTCTCTAGATGTATCAGGGGTCCCATATCACCCAACTGCACACGTCCATACCATCACAGAGGCTCCACCAGATTGAACAGTCCCCTGTTGACATGTTGGGTCCATGGATTCATGAGGTTGTCTCCATACCAGTACATATCCATCCACCCGATACAATTGGAAACGAGACTCGTCAGACCAGGCAACGTGTTTCCAGTCATCAACAATCCAATGGTAGTGTTGTCGGACCCAGGAGAGGAGTAAAGCTTTGCGGCATGCAGTTAGCAACGGTACACGAGTGGGCCTTCGGCTCTGAGAGCCCATATTAATGACGGTCCGTTGAACAGTTCGCACGCTGGCACTTGTAGATGCCCCATCATTGAAATCCTCGGCAATATGAGGAAGTGTTGCTCGTCTATCTCGTTTAAGGATTCGAGTTGGACGTCAATGGTCCAGTTCTTTCAAGGTCTTTTTTCGGCCGCACCGATGGCGGAAATTTGACGTTTTACTGGATACCCGATATTCACGGTACACTCGTGAAATGGTTGTACTCGAAAATCCAAATTTCATCGCTACTTCGGAGATGCTATGTCCCATCTCTCGTGTGCCGATTATAACGCCACGTTCCAAGTCACTTAAATCTTGATAACCTGCCATTGCAACAGCAGGAACCGATCTAATACATTTGTCAGACATCTGTTGTCTTATATAGGCGTTGCCGACCGCATCGGGTTACGATGATTGGTTTCATACCCCCGTTATTTGCAAACGCACGCCTGTACCACTTTTTCTGGCTCTTCAGTGTAATAATAATAGTAATAACGGTTCAGTCCTCAGTCGTACATGTAAAGTCCGGGTGGATCAAAAGTGCACATAACTGTTGAGATTGTTCAGTTCAGACTCTCAACAGACACTCTAAAAAAAGTTCTACACTGCTGAGGATGTTGAGTTTATGACATTGCACAATTTTGACGAGAAAAAGGAATAGAGTTGTTGATGAATCGATATCATTTTTTGAAGAGAACAAAAGAGGTTAAATTTATTCAAAGACGGAAGTTTTGGAGAATTAGTTTTATTATTTTGTAGATTCTGCGGCTGGAGAGATTGTTGGACGCAGCCCTTCTAAGCCATTCATGCATGTGATTTGGTGCAGATCGTGAGAATGTATTCTGTGACATAGTGAAGTGCTGTTCCAATACCTCCGCATGTGCAGAAGTCGTCGTGTGCGAGTCTAAATCTTTTGAGGTACTGTCCTACAGCCACGAGAAAAACTCTGAACAGAGTTGCCTCATGTAGACGAGTAGAAGAAAGTAGGGCGTTAAAGGACTTAGTTTTCTTCCAAAGTAAAAAACGAAACTAGACTTTCGACAGCTCTTTCTGTGTCAAATGAAATACAGCCCTTTCCTTCACCCCCAAAATGCAGTGGAATATCCCATTTCCATAACGACCGCCACCGGCATATCTGGTGCCTGGGGTTTTTCTCGAGGCGGTAGGACAGTAGGCAGGGATGGGTCCATGCATTTTCAAGATATCTTCTCTTCCCCAATTCATTGGATGTAGAGTAATAGGAAAGGACTGGTCCATGAGGGGGATCGCTATATCCGATTTTTTTAAAAAAATATTGGCTATACAAAGTTTGCTATAATCCTTAAATACACTTTTGTGTTGAATAAATTAATAATTATTTCTGGGCACAAATTATTATTTATAAATTTAAATAGATATTTGTTTTTAAAAAATTAAAGATTGTAATTTAAAAATTTAATTAATTGTAATTAAAGATTTAATTAAAAAACAGAGATTGTAATTTTAAAAATAAAGATTGTTAACTGTACTTACGTTTCACAAGTTCTTGGAACCGTTCAGATTTTTTTCGTAGGCTGAGATCACCACGACACGATTTTTCCAAATGGTCTCAACTGTAGATTTAGAAAGAGAAAATTCTCTGCAAACAGCAGACTGACTCTCTCTCTCACACGCCGTTTTCTTATTCTCTTAATTACTTTTACTTTATTCGTCGGTGTTTTCCGTTTACTCGCACTATCCATTTTAAATCTACACGATGTCAACAACTAACAAGATATTCAGCAAATGGAACTAAAGAAAGTGAAAGAATGTGTGTGTGTGTGAATATCTATATCATCTCCTCACTTCAAATATTGAAATTTGTGCTTGCCGTTCGGCCGCTTTATCACCTCATCTCTTACCAGTTTTGTCAGACACAAGGGAAACAGATGCGAATGTCTTCTGGAGTACACATGAAGGCGGTGGAGTGATAACCGTTCCTTTGTCGACCCGCCGATTGTCACACTGGGTTGGACCAATGAAAATGACCATAACAGGATGGTTTATGTTAATATGGTTTTCCTTTCAAGTAGTGATAAAAGGTGAAAAATGAGCTAATTAACCGCTTAAGGACATAACCCGGGTTAACTCGTCCTAGATATCGTAGGTTACAAAATAACTCAGTCCTTAAGTGGGTAAGGACATAATCCGAGTTAACTTGTTCTAAATACCGTAGGTAACAAAATAACTCGTTCCTTTAGCGGTTAAGTGCCCCAGTTGGTGGATAAAAAGTCCCCCACGGAACGAGAGGAGCAAATCTGAGAGCCTTTCTGGCCAAAATGAAAAAGTGGGAATTTTGGTTCGCTATATCCAAATTCCTTGCTTTTGAAGGTCGTTGCAAGCATTTAAAAATACTTTAGTTACTTAAGAGTTCGATTGGGACCATTTGAAAAGTTCATTATAACCGAGGCTTCGTCATACCAGGATTTTACTGCAATTACTTTTTGACGAGGAACTGAACATAAAAGAACTCTCAGCATAGAGTTATATAAAATACTGATACAGAATAAGGGCGGGGGATACTCAATTTTGTTATTTGTTTCGGTCGCCATTGTCAGTGCCAACAGTATAGGGTGGCAGGACTGGCAAGGGCCCACGGTGGTCCTGATCTAATACGTTACAATTACATAAGCACATAGACTATTGTCCTATCCTCTGGGACTAAAAAATGGACTCCACCCAAAACTTTGCTGGAGGCCCAATACTGTCTAGTTGCGCCAATGAGGTGCAGTGACATTTAGTTGCGAGACGGCATTCCAGAATGAGCCAAAGGTGCAAACTCCCCAACAACTGCATTATATTTCAAGGGGCTTATAGTTTAATTTCCGTAACAACGAAAGTCGTATTAAAAAGGATACAACTTGACAATGAATTTGTGCAGAAGTGATAAGCAAGTATAACTGCTTTTGAAATCCGGTTTATATTTTTTTGCGCACAGTTTTTAGCCCAACTGTCAGTTTTCCGAATTGAATTGAAAGAATGACACGAGATAGGATCGCGAATGACTACTGAAACTGAAATGAAAGTAAAAGATGTAAATTTCAGGAAGTACCTTGTGATATTTGTTACAAAAATATTTAGTTATTTCCAAAGTTTTCTTTCTAAAACTTTTTAGTGCGGCAATACGATATTTGTCTTACGATCGTTGCTTAGCAACGCAGGATAAAAAGATATTAGTTGTTTTTAAGATTTAAAATATAGTATTGTAGAGAGACCAAAATGTAACGACTGATGTATATAGTTCCAGCGAATGAACGGTTTTTAGGTGAAGATTATGTTAAAATAAAAGTGTTTCTTTATAAAAAGTCTGTCGATTCATCCTGCAATACAGTACAACGTAGAGGAGTAAATACCAAATTGAGACTTAGTCGATGCAGTGGCGTAACAAAATGGGGGGATATAGATACATCGGACGCCAAGATGATTTATGTCAATTTTTAAAATCAAATATGAAGAGGAGTGACAAATAATATCATGGCCCGTGCACATTCACTCATGCAACGCCACCGAGAGGCGAAAAAAACCACAAAATGCCCCCCTACATACCCTCACATCCCCTAGGGTTATGGCAATGGTGGGGCTCTTGATCCTTCCACCAGTGATAATGCATACTTCCTTCAGGAGGGGTCGGGCCGTGGTCCGATAATGGGCTACTAGGACTACAGCATCAGTACTCGAAGCTATTGCGGTGCCTGCCATTCAAGTGACCCGGATGATAGGGCAGGGGTAGAACATGCTTTTCTGGTTACCCTCACTATGCCACTGGATGCTGACCAGACTATAGAGAGAGGAGTTGCCAGTTTAAACCTCAAATGCAAGTGTCTTCGTGCAGTGGCATCATGACTGGGAGGCAAGGGGCGTATGGTCAGAACATGAGCCAGTCTTAGAGGTCAATGGAGGCAAAATATAAGCATATTTGGCACTTTTTTTTATCTGAATGTGATGAAGGGGTGAAAAATATTGTGCCTTGGGTGACACTTACCCTCAGTATGCCACTGAGCAGACAAGACATTATAGATGACCCAGGTTGAATGACTACTGATTGCAGTGACTGCCATTCAGGTGACCCGCAGGGCAGGGGTAGAATATGTTTTTTTGGTTACCCTCGCTATGCCACTGGATGCTGACCAGACTATGGAGAGAGGAGTTGCCAGTTTAAACCTCTAATGCAAGTGTCTTCTTCGTGCAGTGGCGTTGTGACTGGGAGGCAAGGGGCGTATGGACAGAACATGAGCCAGTCTTAGAGGTCAATGAAGGCAAAATATAAGCATATTTGGCACTTTTTTTTTATCTGAATGTGATGAAGGGGTGAAAAAATATTGTGCCTTGGGCGACACTTACCCTCGGTATGCCACTGAGCAGACACAAGACATTATAGATGCCCCAGGCTGAATGACTACTCATTGCAGTGACTGCCATTCAGGTGACCCACACGGCAAGGATAGAATATGTTTTTCTGGTTACAGTTGCCAGTTTAAACCTCCAATGCAAGTGCCTTCTTCGTACAGTGGCATAGTGACTGGGAGGAGACAATAGAGACAGAGTATTAGTGCGTCTAATGTCTTTTTTTAAAATAAAAAAATAACATGCACGGGCACTATTTACCTTTGCTAGGCCACTGCATATAAGGGGGCATACTTCGATAAAGTATTCACAGAAACAAGTAGTGGGTAAGAAATGGCTTTCGCTTGACCTCAGTTAGACCTGTAGACAACTTGAATGTTTCAAATCATCATTTAGAGCTTAATAAATTTCTTCAGCAATCCAGATATAACGCCTATTTTCCAATAAAAATACCATCGCTACTAACAGCAAATTTTAATGATAACTATAAGAGTGAAGATCATGAAATAAAGAATTCCTTCATTAAAATACTAATTTATTAACAAATAACATTATTTAAGATTCAAAGAAATTTCAGATACAGGTGTAAATAATAAAATAATGCCAAAGTCTACAATGATCAAAATCTATTCTTTACACATTAATAACTTTTTAAATAAATGTGTTAAAAACAATCACGACATGTTTTTTGTAAAGTGAATACTAGCTGACACAAACACAATTACAATAAATAATCTCTAATGCCTTGAATAAATATAACACATAAATAGAAAGTAAACCCCTCAAAGTTAATTCATAAATAGTTTGTTGTCTGCTGGAACAGCTATAAATACCAAGAGGGAGAAACAAGACATTTCTTCACATAATTCTTTTGCATAACCAAGTTAATGAAATGAACATACACTAACATCAAACACTATCAGTGATTCATTTGACTGTAGGAGTTGTAAAAGCCAATCACAACAGAAGAGTAATTTAAAAAAAACATAATCATAATTAAGTGGTAACTAACAATAAATATCCAGATTTTTTCTAACATTGCCAAATATTTAATATTACAACACAGACTAATGGAAAAAAAACCTATGTCAATCTCAAGGACAGGATCAAAAATTGAATCATATTTGGGGTTCAAAAAAGACTAACCAAGGGCCAGCATTTTTCTGTCATTTCTGAAGACTTGAATTGAGCAACTAGAATTAAAGTAAGGAATTTTAAAAATTATGGAGGCCTAAATTACTTTAAACACCTTAACATTTTAGGAAAGACAAGGGAAAAAAAAAAGGGCCCTAAGGCATTTCCCTAAAAACAAAGAAAACATTTCAATACACTTAAAAGATGACAAGAGGATCAACATAAAATTCTAGGGGAGCCAACTCCAGTGATGAAGGCCTAGTATGATTAAGAATGTGGGTTTATTTCCTTGTTAAAGCCAGTTGATTTTTGGAATGTCAAAAACCACCAACATCTCTATTCACCATCATAGCATTGAAAGAAATGCAAACTATTAAATATGCTATACAATTATATAGCATATTTGATAGTATGCATTTGTACCAATGATAAGATTATACATCCAATTAAAGAATCCTGAAGATTTATGCGGCAATTTTGGTAAAAATACTATTGGCTCACTCTCACTGGTGGATGAGATGTACCTTGCATACCCCCCTTATGGCAACAACAAAAGCAGATAGGAGTGCAAACTACTGAATGGTTGTTATACTCAAGGAAAGCATCCAATCTTTTGCATGACTAATTATGGAACAAGAACATTTCTTTTTATATAACTGATGGGCAAGAAAATTTGCAAAATATGTGCAACAACCAGCCGGAGAGGCCTCCCCTAAACTTTCTCATATACTTTTCAAATATGTCATTTCCCTTCCCCCTGCATTGATAAAAAGTTCGAACCAACTGTAACCCAGAATGCAATGACTATCAGAAGGTTTTTCATTGTTGATTATAGTGATAGCAAAATATTGAGGTGAAGAATCATATTCAAAAAGATACGTATGTATTAAAACTTCGCAATATTTATTTTTTTTTTATCTAACTCTAGCAATGCAAGTTCCGCTTGTTCGTTGAATAGCTTGCGCATGCGCAGAGATTGCTTTCAATACGAAAGTAAAACGAGACACCCTAAATGTTTGCTTCCTTTCAACATCTCTCCGCCAGAATTGGTTTTTGGCAAACTGTCAAGCTTCGGAGTATCCCTTCTTTGTACAGGCATTTACGAATGCGCATGGAGTAGAACAAGTATGCTATTATACAGACCGACGGACAGTCAGCCCGTTGACGGATTTGGCCCAAAATTTTATACGGACCTACATTCATGATGATAAAACTGTGTACCAAATTTTATCCATCTGGCTTTTCAAGTTTTTGAGTTATAGTGTTCGCATGACCTCGAACATACAGACAGACAGACTTCTCGTTGACGGATTTTGTCCAAAAGTTGATAGAAACCTACAAATTATGTTTCAAGTTTACATACCAAATTTCATCCCTTTATCTCTAATAGTTTTCGAGTTATCGTGTTCACAGACACATACACAGACAGACATAATTCCAAAATTGGGTTTTTCGGACTCAGGAAGGTCTAAAACATGGAGATTCGTCAAAATCTCGAGTTCGAATTTTTTGACGATTACAATACTTTCTCTTTGTATACGAGAAAGTAAAAAAGAATAAGAAGAAGCAGGTTAGGGACAAGGGCAAAAGTTATAAGGCAGGTTTGCTTGGTGTTTCAGCAAAGTTTTCTTACATTTTTAACTGTCACACAAGATGATTGTCAATTTTTTTCACAAGCCCAAAGGATCTGTGAAGTGTAAAATCCTTCCTTAGAACAATGGATGTGTTTATTGGGAATAAGAGATAGTCTTATTCTATTCCCCTCCTCCCCCCTCTGGGGGGGGGGCTATCTAGAGCAAAATTATGTTATGTAAAAAGAAAAGTTTTAAAAGTAAAGTTGCTGTATAAGTAAGCAGGTTCTCAATTCTTCTAATGGTCCAGGGCATGCGAGGATTCTGCATATGTTATCCTTGTTACGAGGAAGTTACCCATTATGCATGTTTCACAGTACCCATATTATCTGTGGCAGCGAGATCATTCAGCTTTTCCAGATGTCCTCAAGATAGAGCAGAGGTTTTTTTTTTGTTACGATTCTTCAATAAATTGGCAAGTCTTATTCAAACCATGTCTTTAATGTAGATTATTGAATTAATTTTGGCAGTCAGAAAGCTATCTTCTATTAAATAAAATGCATTTAGAATAATAAAATTTAGTATAAAAAATACTTCCAGTATTGGCTAAACAAAACACTATTTTTTTTTTCTTTTTCGAGAAAAATTACCTTTTAATTCTAAACTATAGAATAAGCTTGAATCACTTATCTAATAAGTTTAAAACAATAAGATTTCTGTAAAAACAAATATTTTGAACACATCTAACAAAATAAAATGTACTTGAGTTAAGAAAGAGAAATGATTTCATATACCTGAAAATATTCCTTATTTTAGCCAGATTGGTGGATTGATATGCTTTTCATACATCAATATATTTTCTCTTCAACTTTCACATACACAGAATTGTAGGAAACAAATAAATAATTACAATCTTTAGAACTTTGTCCCAAAAATTGCTAGTAGAAGAAAGGAATAGACAAATATAAGTTAAAACAAAAGTGTACATAAGATTATTTAATTTATATCCAAACATCTCTAACTGCAGGGCTCAGTCATACAAAAAATTACCTTTATCTTATATCTTAAAATATCAATTTGTCATCAATCAAATTGATATTTTAAAATATCAAACGTTGAAGGAAAAGAAATCGTGTGTAATTTACTTAAAGGCAAGTGTTAACTTTTTCAAATGCTAATGAACCATTTTCTGTTTCAGAACTTTTGATGGATCATACTAATTTTGCAAAATACAAACCTGCAACATACAGAAAAAGAGAAGCACAACTAAACATTTTTTATTTAACATTCAGCAAACATTTAAATAAGATACACATTCCAAAATCACCGCAACTCAATTTGATGCAAAACTAGCATTTTATTGAGTTGCATTTAATATATATATCAGTTGCCCACATTACAGTTTCACTAACATTTGAGCAATGAAATTTCTAAGTCATTTTTTGAATTAAAAAAAAACTATAAACAGGTTCTTAGCAGAGAAAACGTATTATAATTAAATCACCGGTTAATATATTTTCTAATAATCAATAATCATTATTTTATTTTACTTTAATGAACAAATTATATATTTGCATTACAATGATATGACTATGATATGACTTGCATAATATAGGTAAATTGGTACTTCCTTTTTATAGTAGCCCCCATAAGAAACTGCCAAATATTCACCAAAATGTTATTATAGAGAAAGCGTAACTGTGACCTGTTTGGCGTAATCCAAAGTTCTCCAAGTAAGCTCGGGAGATGCTATAATAAAGAAGTATTGGTAAATTTATTGTCTTTTATAAAAGCAACAAGCATGAAAAATTTTAATTACATGCTTCTCTAAAAATAAAATTTCTGCCCAATACAGAAAACTACTTCTGAAAAAAAAAACAATAGAATAATAATACAAGCATGTTAATCCAATAAAATGGAAGACCTTCACATTACAAATACTTTCTTTTTTCAATACATATATATATAAACTTTGACAAACTTAACAGTCTCCTACCTTTTGGTAAAAAGAGAAAGAAGCAGACTGTTAAGGATAAATAGTGAAACATATTCTTTCATTAATATCTCTTTTAAGAAGGCAATTAAAATTCTGCAACAATAACGAATTATGAGGAAGCCCAAATAGATCACATATAGGTGCAAAGAAGATTCCTAACAAGTTGACAGAGATTTAGGAACACCAGGAAAATAGCCAGATGTTGAAGCATCTCCTCCGAAACTGGCTGTTTTATCCTGCATCTGAAGCCCAGCTAAGCTTTCAAGATTAGGAACAGTCAATTTACTATGCTGGGAGAGCAAATGGGCCCATAAACTTAGATCATCTCCCTGATTTCCACTGGATGCACTATTGCTGAAAAATGATCCCCAAAACTTGGATGTTAATGTCTGTGATTCCAGATGCTTGTCAGGAAAATCAACCATGCCTTCAGCAAGCATTTCCTCCACAATTGCTACTGTGTCGCAGCCAGCAACTTCCGAAGCAGCATACACATCTTCAATCAACGAATCACCAAAGTACAAAGTTTTTGGACACTCAGTTTTACTCAGGATTGCACAAACTTCCTGCAGCTCTCTGAAATTGCCTTGAGAATAGACCAAGTGAGACTTCATATCTTTAGGTTTCACTTCTCCTATCTCATTGTTACCATCCACCAGACAGAAAGGTTTGTCTTTCCAGAAGAAACCAGGTTTCTTGGCAAAAGTGATGACAATATCGAAATACTTTTGCCAGTCCTCTCCAAGACACTGCTTGGCCACAAATTCTGCCGAGTCGTAATTGGCACTTGTAAGCAAGAATGTCACCTTATTTTGGCAGATGTTCTCTAGCCACTTCTTAACACTCTCAGGACATGGTTGCAAATACAGATATGGATTTTTTATTAATTCTGGAAAAAACCTCCCACTGTTATTTTTGAAATTGCTTCTCTCATACATGTAAAATATACCTTCAATATATTGATTCCAAAAATCATACTCTTCCAATCTTTTACCCTCTCGCTCATCTAGAATATCTACAACTTTAGCACAAATAACTGCTCCAGGAGTGACAAAATAATCTTTGAAAACATAAAATGGTTCTTCCAAAGCCTTGCTCTCAACCAGCTTATGGGGAATACCCTTAGATTCTTCCCAGGTTCTAGATGGACCATACGTTTGGATGATTTCTTCAGGAGACATGAGTCGTGTTCCGTGGCTGGCTTTCACAATTCTGTACAAGCCATCCAGTTTCAAGAAGTTCCCTCTACGCTTGTCTAACACAATTCCTTTCTGTGCAAAAGAGAGGTCAGTCTCAGATAGTTCAGCCAATGACTTGGGATATTCATACTTTTCAATCAAAAAAGAGGACAGTGATTTGTAGATCAATTGGAACAGTGGTTTCAACTTGTACCTGCACAGAGTATGATCCAAATCAAAACCTATGCAATTGTAGTTTTCCAAAGCAAATTCCTGGGGACAGGTGCTTTGAGCATAGGTTAGTTTTGTTGAATAAGACCTGTAAAGAAAGAACTTTGTTAAAATAAATTTTGAGGCAGGAAAGCTAGTACACACAAGAAACATACTTAGAAAACCTATTTATTATTATTATTTTTAAGAAAATTACACGTGTAGTTCATACTCAGAAGATTGAGAAACAAAGTTTAAAACACCAGAAGTTTATTTTAAGCTGTTAAGAAAAATTTTCAGAACCATCACGAAACATTGCAAATGAACACAATCAGGCAAAATTTAATGTATGGCATGCCAGCACAATATGAAATCAAGATCTTAGTATGAATCTCCTACTACTGAAATTATTGCAATCCTAGGAAACAAAGTGAACATGCTCAGAAATAAATTTTACACAGATTGTTCAGTACATTTCTTCTTTCTCACATTCTAAATAAAATACCAATAATTACCATTCTTTTTATTCTGTCTATTTGAAAACAAGCATACTTTATACGCAACTTATGTAAGTATATTTTTTCTACATATACCCACGAAAATTTTAGTCAACCAGATACATGTAACTCTGTAAGAAGTCAATTATTTTGGTGTGGCAACTTTCAAATATCAGAAATGACATTTCAAATTGGATAAACCATGTTTAAGAATCTTTTATTCTGACATACAACTTTCAGAAAAGTATGAATAAAAATGAGTTAGACACTGAGGAATGGAATATGAAGAAAAGAAAATGTCAGTTCTGCCACATGAAGGATTAAAGTCAGTTTCTGTGCTGACAGCATAATAATGTAGGATGTAAGAATTTATATCCGAGTTTTGAAAATCAATCTGAATGTTTTTAAAGATTAAAACTACATAATCTTTAAAAACATTCAGATTGCTTTTATAAAAATGTTGCACTCTGAAATACAGGTCCTTCTATAATACGAACAAGAAAAGGTACCAAATCATCAATATCGAGATTACAGATATTGTTAATGCAATCAATGTCTATAAAATGCTATCTGATTTTTTAGAATTTATAACAACCTTTACTATGTCCTTAAATTAAGAGTTTTGATATCATTTAGTTTTAAGAGGTATTGTATTTCTGACTTAGACACTTAGGATTTTTGTCTTATTTTGAGGTACAATTTGTACTTTTAAAAATAAAACCCACAGTTGAATTGATATTTAATATATTTCCCTCTACACTTTTTACAGATTTAACAGTTTTTCACCTGATTCAAAAGTTGATATGGAAAGAAATTTAAATATACAGTAAAAGCTTAACTAACTGGCCTGCTCGGGAAACGCCGATTTCCGGATACCTGAAAAGTCCGGATAGTTGAGTGTGACAGGAAAAATGGGGGAAGATTTGGGCCTTTTTTTTTACTGATTCTGTCCATTTACTTTTTTTTTGGTTGTCGATTTCACTTTTAGGTCTGGGTTTTCAGCGAAAAGTCAGGAATGGTTTTTTTTTTTTTTTTTGGTTCTCACTTTTGCTTTTGAACTCTCTCCCCATAAAACAAGTCTGTGTATGTCACTGTACTGTATATAGCGTTTTTCCCTCTTCTATGCCCTTCCATGCAGAGCGGACGTTGCATTCCAGAAATAAATTGTCTGCTTGGAAAGTTGTGGGCGCGCGCCTGCTAAATTTTGTCGCGGATGTAAAATTTTTAGAAAAACTCATTTTCTAATTATTCTTTTAGTTGAGCTTTCCGGATACTTGAATGCCGGTTAATCGAGAATTTACTGTATAATATATATAAAATGTTTTCATTGTTGCAGTCATAAAACAGCCGAATTGTTGAATGAACCAATTTGCTTTATTATAAAAATATTTTGGAGAGTGACGGACATACCAACATCTTAGTTGGAGTTTTAAGTAAAAGTGTACAGAAAATCCCCGATTCTCTCAGATAAGGGAAAAACAATATAACACGTGATCAAAGTGAAGGGAATATTGGCTATTTTTAATAAATTACGTAAGCGTTTTAGGGAAAAAGTCTAGCGCCAAGGAGACGCGTCATGATTTTCAGTGGGCAAGTGAAAGCGATTAAAAATTTCTTTTAGTAATAAATATGCCAAAATGAGAGATTTAATATACCTCCAGCGTGGGAAATAGAACGAAACTGGAGTTTAAGAAAAGTGATTTTGGAATACATTAAGACTTTAAGATATATAATATTAGAATTTAAAGTAAAATTAAGTGAGATTATTACATATATATATATTGTCGCTTAACAAACACCACTACCTATCGCAATTTTTTGGAATTTCAAAGAGGAAGAAACCGAATTTTTTGCAACCAATAACGAATATCTCTGATTTTTCTTCCACATCTGGTAGAAACATGTGGTCTTGTGTTCATGTTAGATGTTAAAAAATTCAGAAATATTCATAATGATTATGAAAAATTCAGTTTTTTCTTTCTGTTTGAAATTTCAAAATATTGAGATATGTGATGTTGCTTGTAAAGTGACGACATGTCAATATGAGATATTGCAATTTTTGTGTTTGGATTTTGTATAATACCACAATCGACAATATTACTTACTATAAATATATAATCAAATGGAAAATTATAATCATAATTTTGATGGCAGGAAGTACAGCTGAAAAGGCTTTCAGCATACATTGAGTACTATCTGATATACAAATGATTTCAACTTTTAAATTTGCCAACCTATAACTTTTGTAGTTCTGTAATAAAATGTAACCACATAGCTGGGTTGGGACCAATCTTTTAATATTTAAAACATTCAATATAATTAACATGCCTATGAACATAATAAGAAAGACAAAACTCTGATAGATGGAATAATAACAAACTTCCAATACAAAACTTACTAGATAATTAACACAATTGCAATATTGAAAAGATGTGCGAATGGCTTATCAATAGAAAATGATATTGTTATAAACAATGCCATTTCCAAACAAACCAATATGTTTTCAATAGATGCAGATAACATGGTGGTACGCAAATCAGTAGTTAATGTGTAGGTAAAAATCATTAATGAGTTCAATTATGATTTATTACTTACATAATGTTAAAAAAGGCATTCCAAATCTAAATTAACGATAATGCTAGAAATGATTTGAATTCAGAGAAGCACATATAAACAGAAAATGAATTTCTTAGCAAGAAAAGATTATTATTACATAAAATTGCAATGGATTTTTCATTTGTCAAAATAAAATACAATGTAATTAAAAATACTAAGTACATGAATTTAAACCATTTTATGAACTGAAAAATATTTCAATCAAATAAACATGCATACAAATTCTCTAAAATGCATGAAAGAATTAGATATTAAACATTCAATTCATTTGCAGTATTAAAACTATATAAATCGGTTTTACAGAAAATATTACAAAACTTTTAAAGCGTGGGTGCAGAAAAAGAATGCTTAGTAAAAAAACATTCACTTCAGTAGAATTAAGTAACAGCGTTGAAGACGAAATTAATATACAGTAGAACCCCGCTAATCTGAACTAATTGGGACCGGTGCCTGTTCGGATTACCCGAAATTCCTATAAAAATTGAAAAGAAAAAGATGTGTACTAAAAAAAAAAAAAAAATGTAAGTTATAAGTACTACCATCTCTTGAATTCTTTTATTCAAAAGCAATAGAAAGAGAATATGTCTCCCCTTTTCATTAGAAGAATGAATGTGCTCCTGTATGAAGTGACCTTATCTTACGGCGAATTGCATTAGTTTTTTCAATGTGTATAAAATTATGCATGCTGAAAAAGTACTTTTTTTGTTTTTAGTATGTATATTTAAATCTTTTCAGGTAATGTTTTAAATTACACATAATTTTCGAAAATAAAATCGGTTCGGATTAACCGGAATTTCGGATTAGTGGGGTTCTACTGTACTTTATTTTTTTAAAAAGTGTCAAGCGAAAATGCCAATTACAAAAATGCATCAACATCAACAAAAAATTATTTTAACTGCACGTAGGGTTTTAATACAGCAATATAAATGAAGATTTTATCTTTTCGTTACGATAGGGACTTGAAAAAATTTCAAATACACATTATTGTTTACGCTGATTACCTTAAAAAAGTTCTTATCCATAATGTAGACTTTCCACGAAGACAGACAATAGAAAACATTTCTTTCGGAATTTAATTTAGTTGCCAAGACATCATAAACCAAAATAAAAATAAAACGTATATTTTACCACGTTCTTAAAACTAGTACACATCGTGAACCACTTGTTAACATACTTGTTTTGATGCATCATTCACCCCTTCCAGCACATCTGAAGATTACTTTCTCGTCATATCATAATGACAACACAACAAAGCTTGATAAGATACATTTTGGAACGATTTGATTGGTCGATACAATAGCCAGAGTTTCATTCTTTAGCTGCTAAAGCGACGAACACTCCACAAAATTATAACTTCAAAAAACACCATTCAAAAGAACAAAGTTATATTATTAAATAAAATTTTGTTGATTAAAGGTAAAAAACATCTTCATTAAAGTTTGATTAAAGGTTTATTATGCGATTTTAGAAATCACGCTAGTTGGATTATCTAGGAATACCCGAAGACATTATGATTTGTTTGCTTTCTTCATTGTTCGCTTGTCGTTTGTTTTCAGATTGATTCCACTGCGGATATGCTGAATAAATTCAATGCCCTTTTTCCTCCTACAAAATGCGAAATAAATTCCAAAATAAAATTGCCGCGATATATTTGACAAGTATCACGTGAGTCAGAAACTTTTGTACGTCCTACTTATCAGTCCTTTACGATAATTGTGTTTTTCCCGGATTAGATGCGATTTCAGTGTAAATTGTACGAGATAAGTGGATTAAAAAGTGGAGAGGTCATTGTTATATAAATGCTAAAAATAACCTCCGTGCGTAATCTGTAAGACGCACGCACACAAACACACACGCGCGGGCGCGCATACGACTATCGAAAGAGGAGAAGGGGTCTATCCTGGTACCCCGGTTGGGTGCGAGACGTCCTTTTCCCGTTGTATTGCGAAAAAAGTGACGTCTCCCAACCCAACCGGGGGTACCAGAATAGATCCGGAAATGGTTGAAACATTTAATTAATGCTCCCTTTATAGCACTCCCCTGTATTGTGTATAGATACATGTTGCGTATAGACCAGTGGCGGTCTATTCGGGGAGGAGGGCGTCGCCCTCCACACTTTTTGCGGAAAAGAAAATTAAAATTTTATTTCATTTTAGCTGCCTAAAACTAGGAATTATATGAAAAGAACAATATATTGTCCAAAAAAGCTAGCTAATTTCGTAACTAAATTTTTAGATTTTGTTGTCTACCCCCTATACGCTGAGGTACTTTTAGATGTAATTCACTCCCTCTACTTTTGCCACTCAATCGCCGTCACTGTATAGACTGATTGAAGTAAGTTCGCTTTTACATTGGAAACCCCCCACACCTAGCTATAGTTGGTCATATCGAACACTAAATCCACAAAATGTTGGTTGGCTCCGATTGTATAAGTGTGTGGCGGTTCACCTCCAGCGCGGATGAAGACGTGGAAAACTTGTTCTCGCAGAAAACGGTTGGAAGGAGACAAAAAACATTATTCCTTGCCGACGCGAACGAGTGAACTGCTATGAGCTATCCAGCAACGCAAACTATCCAAACTATAAATATTAATGCTAAATTGTAAATATTATCATCTTATGTAATGCTGTTTCAAAATATCGTTATTCATGAAATTACTGCTTCTTATTTGGGTGCTAAAAACCCAATATTGGTGACCCGGACGTGATTTGAACACGCAACCTTGTATTCAGTTCAGTGACGACCAACTTCCAAAATTTACCTGAGCTTTTCTGACATGCCAGATAAGATTTTCAATTCAAGCTTGAAAGTTAGTCTAATTAACTTCCAAGCTTCAGCATACTACACCATTTGGAGTGAATGTTTTACTCACAAAAACGTTGAACAATCACTGCAGCTTTTATGCGAGACGAGTTTCTGTTTTGTTTATTTACATTAAAATGCGGTGACTGAGTAATTCCGGTGTAATGCTAAGTCAATGGCATCTTCAAAGCGGAAGTTCAAAAGCCGTGCAAATAAGTCAAGGTTTTTATGTAAGTTAACAAAACAGAAAACTCGTCCATTACTTGTTCTTTATCACATCATAATCTGATAAAATATTCTTTCCTTCATGAAACGATAAAAGAAAGAGATTTGAACCTCCAGACCGAAACATCACAGCATGATAATGTTTTAGGTTCGATTAGTCTATCTTATTTTTTAAAAAATACTCTTGATTATATAGCAGCGATAACGCGCATGCAAAAGAAAGTATTAAATATCGTCACAACGCGCCTGTGTGTGTTTATACGTAGTAGCTTAAACAATTAAAAGTATTGTTGTAAAATATAGTCAAAATTTTCAAAATTTTTTTATTAAAATTAGAGAAAAAAATTGTGCGGAGATAAAATTAGCGTCTTATAAATAGCTAATTTTATGAATTTTGCAGTGGTTTAAAAAATACTTTTTGTGTGATAATATGCGCCGAAGTTATTGAAGAAAAATGTTAAAATTTAGGTAATTTTTAATTAATTAAAAATCTAATTAAAATTTTGAAAAACCCTTTTTTGGTGAGCACGTAGAAGTAACTACGTGCCATATTTGGTGGCTCTGGGTCCAATCCTGTAGAGCGTCAGTGGCGGCGATTGGGTTGAAAAAGTAGGGGGGGGGGCAAAAAATTTATAGACAACTATAAGTACCCTAAGTATAGGTAGACAACAAAATTTAAAAAATTTAGCTACAAAATTATCTAACTTTCCCGGACAGTATTGCTTTTTAATAATTCTTAGTTCTAGGCAGCTAAAATGAAATAAGAATTTCATTTTTCCATCAAAAAGTAAGGGGCGACTGCCCTCGCCGCCACTGTAGAGCATATTGAACTATTTTTCCATCAAGCATTCGGAATTTTACAGGTAATATGCTAGCCTATATGCATTATCTTAAATTAACCCATGAATCTTGAAATGAGCATAGCATCTAATAGCAGCTCCAACGAAAACTTATTGTTTTGGAGTTTCAAATTTTTTTTCTTTTTTCAAGACTCCGATCCCATACTTCGACTAGACTGTGGAGAACTGTTGTGGTGAAGTGGAGTAAAATTCTGCTGTAATTTTCTAGAAATCTTTATTGTATTGGAAATACAAATTTAAAAAAAACACCGGGTGTGTGCTCCTTTTGGCTTCCTCATATACCTCTACAATATCGAGCGTTTGCGTTTAACCAGTGGCGTAGCAACAGGAGGAAAGGGGGTATGAATGCCAAGGGAGGTATTACTCTTAAGGGTGCGTCGTGGATACAAAATTTTTGTGATTTTATGTCAGTTTAAAATATCAAATATGAAGAGGGGCGAGAAATTATATCACCATGCTCTATGGATAGTTTTCTGTTTTGTTTATTTGCGGTAAAGCAGGACTTCCGCCTTACCCATCAACTTCCGGTGAAAATGTTAAGACAAAGGGAATCTACAAAATTTCACCACTCTGTTCGAAGATATTGATTAATGCTTAAAGTGGAGTTTTCTAACGTTATGGCTTAAGGAAACTCTGAAAATATTAAATTTCATGTTTCTATTGTTGTAGCTCTCAACGTTTATTTAAAATAAGAGCCTAATTTTGTGGGAAGGTTGCCACAATTATTCTTTATCGCTCTTTTTGCCTCTCTGTTTACTCAAGAGAGAACGGATTCGAACTTGGCGCCTGATATGGAATCCGATAGGATTTGGAGGGTTACTAGAAAACGGAAGTGGACACTCGGCACGGAAATTCTGTGAAACCAAAATAAACAAATCATAAAATTCGTCCATACAGAGTGGGGCGGAAAAAACACATTATGCCCCAGTTCCCCCTACCATCGCTACACCACTGGATGCTGACAGACTACGGAGAAAGTGGGGGGTACCTATTTTAATCTCCAATGCAAGTGGCGTAGTGTCTGGGAGGTAACGGGTATATGGAAGGACGGGGTTGGCGAGTCTTAGAGGGCAATGGAGCAATATATAAACGCGTATTTGTCACTTTTATTAAGCTAAACATCATTGGCGTAGCGAGGATAAGTGGCGCCCTGGTCATAATAATTTTTTCGCCCTCTCATAGTATTTGATTAGGCACCAAATCGCATTTTCGTTTTGTCGCCATGGTCAGTGGGGAAGCGGGGGTAACTGGATCCCGAAAAATAATATGATTTTTTCATCCCAGTCGTCAACAGTGGAGCCAGGGGGTCTGTTTCTTACTCCCTTTCATCGTATTTTGCTTTAAAAAATGGCATAAATGCAGTAGGCATCGACTACATGGCGCTCCCTAAAACTGGCACCCGGCGGATCTATAACCCTTTGCCCTCCGGTCACTACGCCACTGCTAAATATGATTGGGGACGAAGAAATAATATCATGCCCTGGGAGCCACTTACTTTCGTTACGCAACTGTGTTTAACTTCATCGTATTGTGAAGAGTATCGATTATGTACTTCGGAGCTCCTCCCTTTGATCGATTGTATCCAAAATGTGACGCAGATCCCTTATTTCGGTGTTAAAATTACACACTGATTTTCATCTCTCTAGTCTGTTGGGTTTTTGAGTAGCATGGTCAACCCGGCCGCATATAGGCATTCTGTACTCGAGCAGAGCACCATTGTAACTTTGGAGGGCTCTGATTGGACAAGCGAATCTGACGTCTCTCTTCTGCACAACGCATCAACAGTGAGACACTTGTATCTTGTTTATAGTTCTTAAAACTCTAAATACTTATTTTTTTCCAAGATATTGCCTGAATTTGTTTTCAAAAGGGGAATCTTTCTTCTTCTTGATTTATTGTCGTTTGATTTGCTTCATTCTGATCTGAAAAATTAAAATTCATATTTTAATAGTTAACTTAAACCATGATAAATATAAGTATTGAAATTATGCCTGATATAGGATTACAACATACATCATCTAAAAGATAATGATTTGAAATAATTATTGCTACTTACCAGCACACAAGCCTTGTTCCAGATGGTCTAGAAGATCGAAGATTCCATTTCGTGTCCGATGTTCTTCCATATTCTTCTATCCATGAATACACATCGGAAACACTTTTAAGGTTGCTCCGAACGATGGTTTCATCTTTAACGATTTTAACAACTTCGTTTACGAAAGAGGGGGAGGGGAGATTGGAATTCTGAATAGCCATGACGAAAGAACATTTCGTTATTGCTAGTTGAAAAAATCAGTCAGAGGTAAACAATCAAGCAAAGCATAGTTACGTCAGATTCGCTTGTCCAGAGCCCTCCAAAGTTACAATGGTGCTCTGCTCGAGTACAGTATGCCTATATGCAACCCGGCCGTATCAGGTGTCATCCTCGTCATCACTTATTTTTATTAATTCAAATAAACAGAAGCAGTCTTGGGAAAACCTTGTCGGAAAAAAGGAAGTCGCGATTTAAAATTTAGTCTGTACTACCCGCATTCGGAGACCATATGTTCTCCCGTAAAATTAATAGCCTATGGCTATGCCTGCAACTCAGTGGCGTAACGAGGGTTAGAGGTGCCAGGGTCATAATATGATTTTTTCGCCCTCCCTGTCATCATCAGTGTTACGGCCTTACCCGGCCTAACTTCGCATAACATTTGTTACGCCCTCTAGCGGTTTTTTTTGTGTGTGTATCTTGTATTTTCAGTATTTTTATCAGTGTGAATTTGACTGTGATCAGCTCGACCCATTGAGTTTGCGTTGGTCACAGAGATGTATGTTTAGCAATAAAAACCAGTTACAGTCCATTGCCTCGTCTTTTGAGTTTTGGTTAGAAATGACCACGTCCCCTTCTCACACTCCGTAACATTTTAGTTTGTGCAAAAAGACCCTAAGCATGGCATTTTTTTGTCACCCCCTTATTGTATTTGACTTTAAATAGTGACATATACGCATTAACGTTTTGTCACCACGTCAAGTAGCGTAGTGAAAGTAAGTGGCGTCCGGAGAATGAGGATCTTTTTTATGCCAGTAAGTCATCAACGGCTTAACAAGCGTAAACGGCGTCAGGATTATGGTATTATTTTTATGCCTCTTCATCATATTTTGCATTAAAAGTGGCATACAAGCGGTAGGTTTTAACCCCATGGCACTCCCTAAAACTGGCCCCGGGGCATCTATAGCACCCTTGCCCCCCTCCGGTCGCTACGCCACTGCTGCAACTTGGCGAAATAAATCGGCGAATTGGCAGTTGTAGAAGCTGAGAGATTCTGCCAAAGATTTATTTTTTGATTTCTTTCAAAAATGGAGGATGGTGGATGACCATTGGTGACATATCTAGGGATCATAAGCTTTCAATATGAAATAAAAATTGTTAAAATCGGTCCTGTGGTTGGGACTGGGAGACACTGTCAATGTTTTTCCCGATAGAGAATGCACAGTGAAGAAGTATTTTTTCGATTTCTTTCGAAAATGGAAGGTAGTGGAAGGCAAGCGGCCATTGATGACATATCTAGACGTCATAAGCTTCCAAATGAAGTAAAAATTATCGAAATCAATCCAGTGGTTGGGGCTGGAGTACTGACGCTCTGGTTTTGCCAATTACATATATATATATATATATATATATATATAACGCTAACGTACGTGGCACAGAAAAGAGGTTTATTTATCTTTTGTCGATGGCAACGATCTGTTTGTTTAGAAAACAAAACCGGTAGCCTCCTCCATGCTAGGCATAACTTCATAGTCATAGCCTGTTACTATATTCATTCTGGTGTAAAATAAATTCTTCTCGAAAAAAAAGATTTTAAGATGAAGAATTCACAATATTCCTTAAGGTATCCGACTGTGTTCGGAGACATTTTTTTGAAAAATAACTTATATATATTTTCTAATGTTATTTTTCAACTGCATATGTTTTAAAACTATGAAAATATT